>JANHZU010007462.1:3170-19537 GCA_032468055.1 Acrochordus granulatus | reverse complement strand
ATGAGGGGAGAAGCAACGAGGGGGGATTTCTGCTTTATTTGGGGCAAGGACAAGGACAATTTCTGCTTTGTGTGTGTTTGCGCTTTAAGAATATCCCAGGGCTAAGGAGAGGAGTGGGAGGGGATTTACTGGAGATTGAATTGGGAGTCTGAAGTCTCCAGAGTTCTCTCTCTTGAATGCCTTTCACTAAATTTATGCTGTTTATGCAGCGAGAGAGGAGAGCTCCATTGTGAGATTTCCCATGTGAGCTCATTGCGCGGTGCTGATTGCGATCAGGAACGTTGACCTGCCGCCATGTGGCAGCGTAGGCAGAATGCACGTGTGCTGCCACCTGTATGGGAATGGAGTAAACTGCGCATGGCAGAGTAGGCAGAATGCGCACGCACGCTTGCTGCATCGGTAGAACTCTTGCGCGGGATTGCTGTCTGCAACAATGGAGTAAAGCATGAGGTAGAGTCGACAGAACACGTACGCGTGCTTGCTGTACCAGCAGAACTCTCGCGCGGAGTTGCTGCCTGAACAGGAAATACAGAGCGCGCTTACTGATGACGTGCAAGGTATGGCACGAAGGTTTCTCATCTTGTGAGTCGCGGCTCATCTAGCGGAATAAATTTGATTAAATTTTTTTGCTCGTCCTGCGAGTTTCTCATTTTGTGAGTTTCTCATCTTTGTGAGGTACCACTGTATATCCTTAGATTTGATAATTAGATAATTATCAAAAAAGTTATCATTAGATAACTTTCATTTCCTCTGCCATTTCACACTGCAGACCCAACAAAGGCTATGGTGTAAATCCCCCAAGGCTTGTAGGATTAACCTAGTTTTTGAAGAGCAGTAAGCTACCTTAATCCTAAATCATAAACCCCACTGTGTTTTGTCTTAGAATTTCTTTGTGTGGAGGTGTCTGACAGAATTGCAAATCTTTTCTAAGGAATTCCTGACACAATGTAATAAGTGTATCTATTCCATACTAATGGTTTAAGACTGAAAGCGCTGTATATCGTACTTTCAGCTTTCATGCATCAGTAGCCATATTTTAGTTTTTTGTCAGGTTTTGGAGCTTTAATTTTATGCCAGCCTTTTTTGTGTAAATGCTAAAGAAATATATTTAATTATTTTTAGGTTATGTTTTAGCAGATAACAAGTTTCGAAATAGGAGACATGACATTTAAGTAGTCTAAATATAAAACTGCTCTGAAAGGGAATCTCTTTTCCATCTCTGATTACTAAATACTTTCCCATGTGAGAAAGAATCTGTTTGATGAAATTCTCAAGCTTCAGCTTCACTAAAATTTCAGAGCCATAGAATTCCAAAAACAAAGCTCTTTCTCTGGGTTCCCAACTTATTGGATCTCAGAACTGCCCCCAGCAGACCTGAGGATGTGCAACTGAGCTTGAAGATGCACAAGTATTGGTGGTTCAATGTTCTTATACTATAGGTAGTCCTTGATTTACGACCACAATTGGGACTAGAAGCAAGATGGTTGTTAAGCGAGTCACTCCCAATTTATGACCTTTTTTTTGCTAAGTTTATTAAATGAATCACTGCAGGTTTTGAATGACTTGTGCAATTGTTAAGTAAACCCAGCTTTCCCCATTAATTTTGCTTTTCGGAAGCTGGCTGGGAAGGTTGCAAATAACGATCACATCACTGCAAGCTTTTGGTAAGTTTGCAAGATGCTGCAAACATCATAAATACATACCAATTGTCATGTGCCCCAATTCTGATCACATGACCATGAGGATACTGCGGAGGTTGTAAGTGGGAAGACTAGTTGCAAGTTGCTTTGTTCAGTAGCTTTTCCAGTTTCTACTTTTGCCATTGAAAATTTGAATAGTCACTAAATGAATGGTTGTAAGTCAAGGACTACCGATACTTTGATTTGCTATCTCTAACAGAATTAGCTTTTGCATTCAACAAGAGCCAGTTTCTTAGGGGTTAGAGAAAGACACAGCAAATGTGCTAGGCCTAAATCTGTTCTCATTCTTTAGTGTGGAAAAGAGAATCTGCAATCCTTGAGGCACCAGAAGGATAAAGTCAGGTCCTCATTTTAGGAGGCTCCCTTGCAGCATCTCAAACCAGTCTTGAGTTCAGGTGAAGAGAGACGTCTGAGTAATAATAGTACACTCATGATTGCTGTATGATGGTAAAATCTAGATTGAAGTTATAATTTTGAGACCCACTTCTAGATATTTATTAATTAAAGAAGACAGTTTTGCAAAAGTTTATTTGCAATTTATTTGAGTTTAACCCTGTTGTATGTCCTGTGTTGACTCTTTCTTCTCCTCATACCAGTGTTTCTCATACTAAGCAGTTGAAGTCCATACATCTCAAACTTGCTGAGTGAGAAACACTGCCTTATGCTTTTACAGAAAGCTCTTTTTTAATTAGAACTTCTTTCTGCTTAGTACAGGTTCACATCTTTGTGTTCTAGAGATGAGTAAAATTTCTGAGATTTACTTTTTTGTTAGTTTGTCGTTTTGGTTTATTGTGCTTGTAATTTTTTTTGGTAAGTTTGCATGAAAATATTATTTCAAATGTATGCTCTGTTGTTTGGGTTTGTTTAATGTACATCATTTTTATAAAGAGTTTCCCTAATAAGGTGCATTGTTGTACGTGTTTCATAGATATATGAATTTTTGTTGAGTTTTCCCCAATATATATCTTTAATCTCAATTAAAAATAGGGAGGAGTAAGTTTGAATGACAATTTTTAGTTCATGTGAATAAAGCAGATTTCTCCCCTCCTGTATTCTATGGAAATATCATCCTACAAGAATCCCATCGCTTTTTTGCCTTCTGTTTTGAAATTTCCTTTCTTTTTTATAAATAATTTTATTAAAGATTTTTAAAAAGAAAGATAAAAACTAATACAAACCAATATAAAGTGAGAAAAAGAAAAGAAAACAAATTATTTATTGATTATCTTTTTTCCCTTTCTATGCAAAAGCTAATTCTGTTAGAGATAGCAAATCAAAGTATTGGTAGTCCTTGACTTACAACCATTCATTTAGTGACTATTAAATCTTATACTAAAATCAACAGAACCACCACAGATTTCTTTGCATCTCCAGCTTTCAGTGATTCTTTTCACCCTATCTCAACAGAGCCTTGACATGTCAATATGTTCTCTCTTTTCTTCTCACTTTGATCTCTTTGTATACTTACACTCTCTTCTCTGTGTCCTCCTTGAGTTTTGCTTTGTTTTTCCCTTCCTTTTAGTTTGTCCACAATGAGGTAGAGCACACCTTGAAGCATGATTGCAAAAGGTTAGGAAATGGGGCTCCAGTAAGTGCCATTGAAGGATGATTAGCACAAGTTGATTGCTGTTGACTTTCTGATGGGCACAGTCTTTCTATGTTCAGGATTTACGCAGAAGAGGTTGTTTGCATGTAGCTAGAAGGGATATCTCAGTCAACAATAAGTTGTAGGTAACCCTGGTCTGCTTTCTCCTAATACCAATGAAGCTGAGCTATACCAGTGTTTTTCAAACTTGGCAAGTTTAAGATGTTGGCTGGGAAATGCTGGGGGTCGAAGTCCACCCATCTTAAAGTTTCCAAGTTTAGAAAACATCGACACTGTGGTAAAATCCTTGTACAACTCAAATTGCAATTGAGCCCAGAATGGGAGAATATATCTGTGGGTGAGAGAGTGCATGATGTATTGTTATGCTCCCTTTTCAATCCTTGTTTTCCCCTCAGCTATTCGATTTGGACGGATGCCCAGATCAGAAAAGGCAAAGCTGAAAGCTGAAATTCAAACAGGGGAGCTTTGTATAGAAAATTCCGAAGTTGCTGATCTTAAATCACTTGCCAAGAGAATTTATGAGGCCTATTTGAAAAACTTTAATATGACCAAGCTCAAAGCAAGGCTCATACTGGTGGGGAAAGCCAACAACAATCCTGTAAGTATACACCATCATAGAACTGCATAAAAGCAAGCCACATAAATGACACACTCATGTTCGTATAAGAGAAGAAACAAGTGCACTTATGAAGAGGTGATAGAAATGTTCTTCTCCTCTCTGACAGTAGTTTCTTTTGTGATGCACACTTGCCCTTATCTTAAAAAAGTTTTCATTAGATTCAGGCATGGTTAGACAAGCAAGAAATTTGACTCCGGTACAATGGCTCTCCATGTACTTGCAAGACAGCTGTAAATAAAATAATAACATAAATTAAATTATGTATTCAACATTAATTCATGCATCCAAACTATGTAGCCAGTAGAAAAGGAATATAGTAAAGTGCAGAATTAAAACCACAATATATTGATAAGTTCGTATACACCTAGACCGCATTTCTGGGTTAATTTAGAATTCTTTGCACTTTGTGTCCTGTCATATAGCATGAGTCAAGCTGAATGATGGCAAGGGGAAAAAATGTCCCTGTATCTCTCCAGAGTGAAAGGGGTCTCCAGGTAACCTCTCTGTCTTCTCTTGACCTATGCAATGTACAGGTCCTCCATACAGGACAGGCTGACTGTCTGTTGGAGTCTGTACTGCCCTGCATGGTTGCTGCACCAAACCAGACAGACTCAATGATTTCTCTGTAGAACTGTATAAGAAGCTAATTAAATTTGCCCTGACAATTTACCCACATGCAAACATACTAAATTGCTTAATTTGTTTCAATGGTCAAAATCTCTGTAATTGAGTGACACCTTTTATTTTAAAGATATTTAAAGGATATATCTCCCTGTCTTCACTAAGCAACCATGACAGCTTACCAAGAAAATGAAAATCACAACATCCCCCCCAAAAAATCATTTTTTTCAGTGCAGATAATATATAGGAAATATATTCAAACAGTGCTTAAAATAAGTGGCAGATTGTGACATGGTTCTTGCAGATATAATTTGGAGGGAATTCAGCATCTTGAAGCCTCACTTGCTGACTCACAGTACACATTTAGGAAATGTTTAGTTAGGAATAGCCACATGCATGATCTTTGATTGCAAAACAAGGTCATGGAAGAAAACTGGACATCATTTTCTGCAATTATTTTCTATGGAAGATCATATTGATGTATTACATCAACTGAATTGATGTAATACATCATTTAAATTAAGTATGCTGAAAAAGACAGGGAACATGTACGAAGCATTTAAAAACAGTGATGCTGCAGTATTTAGTAAAAATGCTTCTGTGAGAGTAGACATGTCCTAAAAGGAAACATCTACTTCACATTTTAGATTAACTGTTTTATTAATAAATGGAAACCAAGGAACATGGGGCCCTTGAGTTTGAAAAGGCCATTGGCCTAATCCTTGATCACTGTAAAAATCCAGATTAAAGCATCTCTATTCAGCAGCTTCCTGATCTCCACTGCAGCACATCCAGTGAAGGGGTCCACTATCAGAGTGCCCTTGGGGTTAAGGAGTTTTGTCTGCCCTTTGATTGGATATTCCATGTCCTATGCTCTGAAAGGAGAGAGACAGGACTTGACTCTCTGCATGACTATGATCAGTCTTCTCCAAATTATATATTCCCAGTTCCTTCATTATTTTGTTATAAAATTTAATTTCTGGTCCTCTGATCATATGCCTTCCTTTGTAAGGAGTAAAGAAGATGACCTTGATGGAGGATATGTACAATATCCATACACACACACAAGCATATTTCTGTCAAGATAATCTTCCTTACTTGCTACATTCCTCTGCTTCTTTCCCCAGTCATTAATAAAGATACTGAAGAACACAGAGCCCAAAATAGAAACCCGTGATATCCTTGTTAATATTTTATTTCAATTTATGAGGAATTATTGATGAGCATCCATTGAGTATGATCTTCATGCAAGCTATGTATTTTTTAAATTGTCATGCCATCCAAGCCACACTTAAGTATCCTGTGAACCAGAATGCCATGGCAAACTTTATCAAACACTTTGCTGAAGTTAGGATATATTACATCTACAGGTACAGCTTACCCCAGTTCTACTTAAGAAATTACTGATTTAAAACTTGAGATGAGCTTCTTCTTGAACAATCCATGCTAACTTCGGGAAATTGCCATGTTGTTTTGATATACTTATAGATCAATCTGCTCTAAAATCTTTGTAGTGACAAACTGATGGATTTGGAATCCCTAGATTCCAGATTGGAGAATCCCTAGATTCTCCCTGACCCTTGTGAAGATAGGGGCAATATTCAGTGTCTAAGAAACAATCAGATAAAAGAGGCAGGAGCCCCCAGTGGCTTAATAGTTAGAGAAAGAAACTTAGAAAGGGCCCACTCTAATTGATCAAGCAATTGAAAGTGGTGGTGGGAAATTTTGTACTTTTAGATTTGCAAGATTCTGTTAATGTAGCCTTAAAATAGATTTATTTCCCCTAGTCAGTTTCCTGCTTGGTTTACCTGGGAAGGCTGACAGAAAGGCTGTTAGTTTGTGAGTGAAGAAGTAAGGCCTTAACCGTCCATCTGCTGTCATACTTGGAATCCTTTGAAAAATTGGGAGTGTGCATAAACTATGAGCTGCTCAATATTCTTCCCAATTAGAAAGAGTGCATAAGTGGCATTCTGTGTTTTGCCCCAGTCAATGATCAGAAGAAATGGCTGTTTGCAGTGTCCCTTGGTCATTCCACAAAACTGGCCCAAAACAAAGAACTGGTTCACTTAATGCAGCATTTACTTAAGACCACAGCAGCTGTTTCACAACTACTGCATTCACTTATCAACCACCGTAAAAAAAAAAGTAATAAAATCGGGTCGGTTACATGGGCGACCTGGTTATGTCCATCACAATTGATGGGCAGGCTGCATTATTGTCATATATTCTATTAATGTGTCTTAAAATTCTGTTAGATGGAGGGAAGGCAAGGTAGGATCTAACTAAAACAGAAATACACTCAGCGACATTTTAATTCAGGTAACTGGGTAAATGACCATGACTGTGCAGTAATTTGGAGTAGAGCCTCAGAACAACTTGGACACAAATACAGCACCTGTATGTGCCCCTGTTTGTTCCAAGGTACTGCTTTGGATACAAATCTGTTCTAGATGGAGTTTGTCTGCCTTGCATCTTGTTTCTCTCTGTACTTCCTTTGACGTGGTATATAATCTGTGTAGATGGGGCAGAACAGATCTGCCTGATGCCAGTTGCCAACTCTTTTACATGAGCACAGAGGCAACCTAGGAGTCAAATAATCATTTTTAGTCAGATTACTTTAATCGCAAGCGCAGCCTCAGAGGATTAGAGTGAGAATTACTGGGTATATATTACTACCAATATTGCTGTCAAAATATGTGTTTTTTCAATTACTATATTGTTAAATTTGTAGATTCCACATTAATGTGCAATAACAGCACCAGCGGTTCAGAAGAGACTTCTGCTAGCACAAATCTGTTGCACTGTATTGTTCCTGACAGTTCTTTAATTCAGGCACCTATTATTTTTATTTCACTGCAGCCATTTGTCATACATGATATGGACACATTGTGCATGGCTGAGAAGACGCTGGTGGCAAAACTGGTAGCCAATGGAATACAAAACAAAGAAGCAGAGGTGAGAATTTTCCACTGTTGCCAGTGCACCTCAGTGGAGGCAGTCACAGAACTTACGGAATTTGCCAAATCAATTCCTGGCTTCTGTAGCCTAGACTTGAATGACCAGGTGACCCTGTTAAAATACGGGGTTTACGAAGCCATATTTGCCATGTTGGCCTCTGTGATGAACAAAGACGGGATGCTTGTTGCTTATGGAAATGGTTTCATAACGCGAGAATTCCTTAAAAGTTTAAGGAAGCCTTTTTGTGATATCATGGAGCCAAAGTTTGATTTTGCAATGAAATTCAACGCCTTGGAATTAGATGACAGTGACATCTCTCTTTTCGTAGCTGCTATAATATGTTGTGGAGGTAAGCCTTAATTAAAAAATGTATTACATCAAATTTCTTTCCTATAATAGCAATATATTTTACACAGAGTGCCTCTTGATAAAGGTTCTGCTTTCAGCTCAAAAAGGGACCCAACAGGTAAATTTAATTCAATATTTTTTTATCAGATCTTACTAGAATTATTCCAGTATTCTTCTGGCAGCTACAGAAGTGTTTCATGTTTGCATATCACTGTTCCTGTATGAAAGAGTTCATAATGTAGTCATTTTTATGGCTTGGAGAATAAGAGGTAAACAGTTTGGGATAAAGTTATTTAAAATTAATTCCTTAGTTAGCCAAGGGTAAATATGAACAATGATAATCAAAAATGTTCTGTATCCCTTTCAAAGGGATGAAAAGTATTGCTGTTTCCCAAAAGCTGCTAGAGGTAAGTCCTCATTGAGCAATCACAGTTGGGACCAGTAATCTAGTTGTTAAGCAAAGCAGTTGTTAAGTGCTGTGACTGTGCATATGACCTCACTTTAGCTTTCCTTTGCTTTATAGACCCTATGAAAGTCATAAAAGCAAGATTGGTGGTAAAGTTTTCTTTTCATCATTGTTGTAAATTTGAATGGTCACTAAATGAAGGACTGCCTATATAGTATCTGAACATTGATGATATAAGCCCCGAGTAATAAAGGGTCTTTTACTGGACTAAGTGCAGATAAATGCTTGACACCTATTAGCAGTGACAGGATAACATAATTACAAATTATTTTTGTGAACAGATCGGCCAGGCCTGGTAAATATAGGACACATTGAAAAGATGCAAGAAAGCATTGTGCATGTATTGAAACTTCACTTAGGAAACAACCATCCTGATGACATCTTCCTGTTCCCCAAACTTCTCCAGAAAATGGCAGATCTCCGGCAGCTCGTCACAGAACACGCCCATCTTGTTCAGATAATCAAAAAGACTGAATCTGATGCACACTTACATCCTTTGCTACAAGAAATATACAAGGATATGTATTAAGGTGGTTTCCATTTTGTACCATAGGTAAAGTGGCAGCAAGCAACTAGCCACTTCAGACTAATGGTCTCCATTGTGCTTCAATTGGGACATTTGCAATTCTAAAATATTCCTAGATAACTGGAATATCCATTTCTCTTGCAGGGGTTCAGTGATTGAAAGAAATTGCGACATGTAGAGAGAAATGATAATAAGCTGTGATTGATTTAAAATTTGGTCCATGGTGGGAATTTTGATGTGCCACATCTTACCTGACACATAGGATGCCTTCTAACATTTCTGCACTTTTAAGCATTTGTTCCCCCCTCACCCTTCATTAATGTGCAAAAGCTCTTCTCTTGGGGCAGGATCCAAAGAGTCTTGGGTGGGCAGTAGTCAGAAGGGCTCTTTCACAGTTTGCAGGATGAACTATACTTGAAACTCAGGGATATTTTGAAAACAGAGAAAGTCAGATGACTTGCCATTACAGGGGGAAAGAGGCTATATACAACTTTTGGATGCATCTACATTTGTTCCTGAGATTGGTTGCACTTGGTATTTGATCACTGACCATAAAAGGTTTTTTTTCTGAAAAATCACTACTTTTTCTGGCTAAAGTTAACAATTTATGTTCCATAGAATTATGGAAGAATAATTTAATTGTAATTGTAGCTGTGTAGTCTTGAAGACTCCAGGTTAAACTTCAGAGCTGTGATGGAATAGGAGAGAGAAGATTTTCTCCTTCCCACAGCCCCACCACCCCCTTAAAATGTACCTCTGTGGGCTAGAGAGGCCAAAGTCTCAGGGGAGCAGCCAAATTTGAAGAGAAGTTGGATTCCATCACTATGCAAGATTTTAAAGACTCTGGGAATCTCATTGGAATATGAGCCCTTTGCATAGCAAGTGCTTCCTTTATCTATGATACCAGTCAAGCTGCATGACTTGATAAAAGGCTGAAAAGTGCCTTAATTATGCAGATTCATACCGTGGCTTCAATCTTGGCTGTTAGCTTGAATGTCTAAAATAATAATGCTAGATTGGAATTGAAATGAATTGGAATCCCGCACTTAAAGATGAAGAGTATCCATGTTTTGTGGAAGCAATGTTGAATATCATTGGCATACTATTTTCACTGGAATATGAAACAGAAACTGGGGGTTACTTAGTACTATGGACATTTCCTAGTTTTGTGGCAGCCAAAATACTTCTAAGAGGCTAGAAGTCTTTTTTAAAAGGGATGGAACCACAGTCCAATCCTTAACTGGTGGATTGATTAGTCCACGGAGTTGTCTAAGATTTGCTAAGTCAAATCTTCCACTGATGGTGTCTTGTGTATTTTTAAGAGAGGGGATGTCACAAGTACCAGCATAGTCAGTGTTAGATTTTTAAGGCATTTAGATCCTTCATATAATATTTGTATGTTGCATTTAGTAACCAAGTATTTTCTAAATCCCTAATATTTGAAATTATTTGTATTCTTGAGAGTTGTTTGTTCAACTTTCTTAATCATCAAGATACAAATTCTGAAGAGGGGCTTGTGATCTTTCATTGCTGTATACAGTTATAGCTTTAGTTTGTTCAGATTGTCCTACAAAGGCTTTGATTTTGGAAAAACCCCAAATTTATCTCAGTTTATCTCTCTGGAAGCTCGATCTTGTAAGATCTTCTAATAATTAGGTGTCACTTATTCTAGATGATATTTTAAGACCCTGATTTCTAAAAAATATGAAAAATATCTGATGTATTCTAAAATGAAATTGGAATTATAATTATCTGTATATTCTTAATCATTTTATGGGTGAGGATTTCATACTATGGCAAAAAATATGCTGCAGACATTTGACAGGCTAGAAGTTCTTTTTATAATTAAAGTGTCTTGGACAAACTCTGAAAATCATAGGTAAAAAGTATTGATTTGGGTTATTCAGAAGGCAGCTTTCTTGCAGGAAGTGATTTATTTCAACAGTTTATCCCTTATTTTACTTAAAAGTGGCATTTATCTATATTGGCTTCTAATTGGTTTTTCCCTGAAGCAGCTTTGTTTATAATCTGCCATAATTTAAAGTATCATAAGATGCTAGTTCTGAGCCCATTCTGTTCTGATTTCCCCAACTGAAATTGACTTGTAAGAATTGGAATGAGAGGAAAACATTCAGACGGAATGGCAGTTTATATGCCAATATATTTTAATAGAAACACTGTCTAAAAATATGGTATAAAACTGTTTGCACTATTATTTAGATGACTCAGGTTTGGGGCAATAAAATAAAAACTAAAGTTGGGAAGGTGTGTTTCCCAAAAATAAAACTGACTACCTCAACAAAGAACAAAGAAAAAAAAAACCGTTTAAATCAAATTGTTCAAGAAATACTAATGTATCATACTGATGGGCTCAAGAAGGCCCACACCTGTGAGCCAGAAACCATTTTCATACTTTCATCATGTTAATGGTGTTTGGAGATAAAATAATTGTCTTGCTATTCAACTTTTAATATATTAAATATATCAATATTATATTGATATATAATATATAAATATAATATGAGTACAAGTTTCCACTTTTCAAAGATATATGTATATGTATTACCTTTATCTTTTTACACACAAGCACACATATGAAAAGAGGAAACTTGCATTCATATTATATTGCTGCTGCTTGTTTGACCTCTGCTGCATTGGTGTATGGCATAATCTTCAATAGCTCATTTTACTTGCCCACAATGAGAGTTGTGCAAAGAGCAGCCACATCAACAAGGCATCCCGGTTGGTGTGCTTTGGCTGGAGGCTTCCCATTGTATTGGCAATAGGGAAGAAGGAAAGGAATCTGGTTAAATCTACTTTATAGGTGTTTGTCTTATAGCAGATAAAGTTTACCCCATTTCACACTACAGCAAAATCTTATGCATCAAACCTCTGATACACTACTATACTAATGATTTTTTTTGCCCCTTAGCAATATATTTAGCAAAATTTAAGGAAATACCATTGAAATCAGGTCAAGATGCCACATGACCAAAACATTTCTTGAAATCGCTTATTTTAATGAATTTCTTTTGTTGAGGAGGCACTGCAGCCAGGACCTCAAAAGCCAGTTTTAGTTGCAGCCTCACAGGCAGAATTGTTTACTATTTGATGGGGATGGTATTGGAGCATTGGCCTGATAAGTTAAATTTTTTAGAAGGGAATTTACATTGCATTGGGTTGAATTCTTTCATATCAGAAAGGAAGATTTGGCCACCCCAGGTGGAGAATTTAGTTGGAGGCCACTGGAACTTCAATGGGACAACAAATGTTCTCCAGAATAGGTCTGCACTGCTTACATCTTTAAGTTGCATAACCTGACCTTATTCTCATGGGTTAATGTTTTTATGGACATTAGGAAAGAAGTTCTACTCTAGTGTACCATATACCCTCCCTCTTCTCTACCTCTTGTATGATAGGTGTTCTTGCAAGAGGTATTCATCGTATAAAAGTGCCATGAATAATCTTACTGAATATTAGAGTCAAGATTTTAAATACAAGGTGAATCAAATAATATAGACTCTGAGATGTCAAGTGTTAGTGGATGAAAGAGAAATTAATTGTGAGCTGGTGGGAAGCATAATAGTATAACATTTGAAGTCATCAGTATGCTAAAGATAGTGTAATATTTGTAGTTACTATGCATTTGATTTTTTTTCTTACATTGAGGATTTAATCTTGAGGCTTCATAGGAATTGTTTGACCTCCCACATGACTTTCATGAGCAACAAATTTAAATGTAGGGGTAACATGCACTGAATTTGCACTGTATTTGTAATTAAAGCTTTTGAAAATACCTAGACAGCAATGTAAAAATTATCTGTACGGCTCTCAAATCCAATGAGACTAAAGATATATAAGCTTTCAGTATCACTGAAATTAATGGGAGAATTTTGTAGCACCTTTCTTCGTGAATTATGCCTTTTAGCAATGGCAGTTGCCTTGTCTGGTCCCCCTCTGTTGGCTTTGACCCCTCTGATATCTATAGCAAGATACAAAGCTGTCATGCTTATGTTTGGTTCTGTTAATTTGCAAACTATAAAGACGGACCTCATATCTGGAGCATCTGCAGGGCATGGTTGAAAAAGTCCACCAAGTATGGTCATGAAGCTTCAAAGCTCCATCTGTTTTTACATGCGTTATGCAGATACAAAAACAGGTCAAGATTTGATAGCATCGTGGCAGCCATCATCCTGACTTTTTTGCCCATGCCTTCAGACATCCCTTCCTCATCTAATCAGTTGTTGATAAAGGCAGGCATTCTAGTGTAATATGTTGACAATGTAAATGGTAAATTAAGCACCACCATCTTTAAAGATGGCTGTTTGCAGTGCAAGCTTACATCATGTTTCTCATGCCCATTGTGAGCTGACTTAAAACTATAAAACTCACTACAGCTTTATCTATAACTTAATTTCTCTGCACTTTTTTTTCCTTGTCTGAGGCAGCAATAAAATGAAACCCCTAAAGAATTCAGTCTGCTGTTTTGTGCTGTAATTATCAGCTTTCCAGTGCCTTGTTCCTGAATGGTTTGGAATTACCTTGCATATCTTAAGCTGGTTGTAAGAGTTGTAGAGCAAAAAACACCAAAAGGAGATTAAAAATTTGAGCTCATCTCCACATTTAGATTGTATGGAGGCTATAGTCAGATAATTGTAACTCAGTTATTAGGGAAGAATTGTAGATTTAACCCAAGGATTTGATAATTTTGATATCCAGCTTCTATTGTTAAATTGTAAAGTATTCTCATGATGAACTGGATAGTCCACAATGTTATGAAAATACTTATTTTGACTATACATAGTAAACATTGGCCTTTGAAAACTCTTTCCATGTCATTTCTTGAGGGATCAGGAAAAAATGAAGCTGTAAATGTAGCAAATTTACTAAGCCGTATCCCAAAGATCATTGTTGACAAACATTTAAAAGCATACATAGTGGTTTAATAACACAGAAGGGAAAGAGATTTCAATCGGTACTTTGTTTTGTGTCATTTTTCTGACTCTCCTCATAAAGGGCTGGTACCCACCTCAACAGTTTTGTGTCTGCGCACTTTTTGAGCACTTTCCTATAAGTTCCCCTATTATAACTGTTCATGAATGGGGAAGAGAAACAACGCAAGTTCACATCTCCTTAATATGCACAAAGTCACCTCTTGCCCATCATCTTGGGAACATGTCGGAGGACAGTTGCTATGTTCACTTAGGTTTCTTGTAAACTCCATAGAAGTGTAGCATGTCCCTCAGTGTCAGTTGTAGAATAGGCCCAGCTGTTGGTTATGTTTGTCATATTCAAGGGAATCAGAGCAGCCACATTATGCATTGTTTAGTCTTAAATTATTTAGAAGGTGGTTCTATTCAGAATCAGGTGTGATGGAGAACTGCCTAGGGAGGTTAGCTATCTTTAGGTAATGGCTCCTCTAAAATTAATTGCAACCCAGATGAGTGAAACGAGATCCCAAGGAGGGACAAGAAGCATTTGGTGAAGCAGATTTTGCTTTTCATTCATTTGCAAGAGAGAAGCGGTGGATGGCATCAAAAGTGATACCAAACATTGCTTTCAGGTCCCTTCAACCAGTTTGAGGAACACTTGGAAATATGGCTTATTGAAAAGAATGAATTATCATTTGTCATCTCTTCCCAACTATAAAAAGATTGTAGGGCCAAGATTAAAAAAAAGATTTTCTTCAATAATAATGCGGAGGGAAGATGGGTTTTGTGAAAAGGGAAATCTAAATCTGATCTTATGAACTGTAAGTGACCCATTAGAAATTATGAACATCAGTTAACCTTTTACTATTCCACAGTTTAAAATGAGGTTTGGTGCCCTGCAGATGAGTAGGAGTTCATTTTGCACAAGCACACGACTGTCCAGAGCTATTTGTATCCATTTGTGAGATAACTTGTTATGCAATGTCATTATGACTTCTGCCAAATGGCTGTGTGCGAGGTCCATGTTGGCTGTGCCTACAGAGAGTTGAAGTACATCCAATATGAAGAAAAGTGTTTGAAGATGTTGGGCAGATAGACATGAGAATTAGAGAGAATCATAATTATTTCTAACTGCCAATAAACAATGCACACTAAAAGCTGAGAAATAAGGCAAGAAAAAAACTCCTTGATTTTGAAAAAAATTTCTAGCTTGCCTTTAAGGGTGATTTGCAGGTTCAAGCTTTGCGCAAAGCACCTTTATCAATATTGTCCTTCATAAGGAAGACATTTGGTACCACTATAATCATCAAAAACATTTCACATGCTTTTTTAATATGTCAAACCTGATTTTAAAATGCATTAGGTGTTCTGTTCTTAATGAGAACCGTGTCATTATTTATGCAAAATTCTGGAGGGCTTCAAGTTTAAGTCACCCTGATTCAGGTCTCTGGATTCTCATAAAATGTTGCACATTGGAGACTTCTTGATTGGAAGTGATGTTGGAAAGATATTCAAAAGCCACATTTGTCATCTGCTAACCAGATGAGTTTAGTAACTGGGTAGAAATTCAGCACCTGGGTCTCATATTCAGGAGATAGTGATGAATTGTTCCAGCAAAAACTGGGATTTATAGAAAAGCAGCATTGGAGTTTCTCGTACATTTTAGAATATAGAACTCCCATTTGTGTTTCTCAAACCTTGAATTCAACCTTCTGATTTCCCTATTCTAAGAATAGAGGCTTGACTAATAAAATAGGTATTTAATGAATCTGCTGGGATCTTAGTCTACATCTGTGTGTACAGTATTTTCAATTTTTCTGTAAGACTGATGAATGTATGTAAAGAGCAATTTCACTGTGTGATTTTCCCCCCCTTGCCTTAATGGTGTCAAAGTATTTCTTTAAAAAAATAAAACCAAAACAACCATGTCCCTTGAGTTTTAATGAAGAGGGTTTTATGACCCAGGGGAAATAATTAAATAGAGTTGAGAAAAAGTTGGTAAATGTGTCATTTGCTGCCCATGGACTACATTTTGGCACTAAACTTCCATGATTTACAGCAGGTGTGTCCAACCTTGCCAACTTTAAGATGTGTGGACTTCAACTCCCAGAATTCCTCAGCCAGCTATATGAGTTGAAGTTGCCAAGGTTAGACACCCCTGATTTACAGCAAGGTGTCTCTGTAAAATAAAAAAGAAACCATAACTTATCTGCTTTTTATGCTCTAGTTTTACCTGTAATAGTGTTAATTCATAGCTAAAAGAGGGTAGGAGCAGGGGTGTTTTTGGCTAGAATGTGACAAAAACGTTAAGATGGCAATTGTGACTATATGCTCAAGGTTTAACAAAGTTGAAAGATTTGTCTGTTCTTGGCTTTGAATATGGACATGTTTTGCATTATCTACTCTTGGAGAATTTTCAACTGCTGTTTAGTTTTAAAAGAGCAGCAAAGACCAACTACAGTAGAACCTCGGATTATGAGCCTGATCCGTTCCGGAAGAACGCTTAGTCCGAAAGGCTCTTCAACTGAAACGAGGTTTCCCATAGGAAACCATGGAAAGTCGGATGATACGTTCCACGCCCCCAAAAATATT
>JANHZU010007461.1:28488-42419 GCA_032468055.1 Acrochordus granulatus | reverse complement strand
GACTCCGGGAGGCAGTGCAAGACAGGGGGGCCTGGCGTAATGCAGTTAATGGGGTTGCGAAGAGTCGGACACGACTGCGCGACTGAACAACAACAATGTTGAATACTGTAATTACAAATGTTTATCTGAAATATTATTAACTTACTGCATAAATCCTCCCACCACATCTGTTAAAGTAATATTAAATAGTCTATTATTTACTCTGTTCCATTACTCTGTAATATTTGTCCTTAAAATGTTGACAATATATTATGTAAAACTTCTGAATATATTTTGAACAACTTATCAATGTGTTTAAAGGTACTTATATTTTGGCTCTAAGAATCTTGTTTAGACAGTTATTTACGCTAAAATTTAAGTATTTCAGTGCACTGCTGTGTTAGATTCATACATTCTACACTTGTATTGCCTTTCAATGTTCTTTGTAATTCATCATTCTGCTTGTAAAAATTCCTGTCACAATATAAGACTGTCATAAGGATAAGGTGAGTTGCTCTTAAATAATAACTACAAAGCTACACAAAATGTATTTACGGAAAGAACAAGAAAATAAAACCTTGGTTTACTATCAAATCAGCTTTCAAAAGCCTGCTAGAATAGGACATATTGAACTAAGCTCTGGAAACATCACATATTTAGCTTGGGTGGCTTCATAGAGCACAAAGACTATTAAGTACTGTCTTCCTCTGTTATTTAGAAGTTCTCTACACAAAGGGAAGAAAATCCAGATCTCAGTGAAGACAAGTAACAGGCAAAGTAAACTTTTTTTAAAATTTAATCTCTTCCAATCTACATGTACTGTATATAAGTAGTTCCCAAGCCTGTACAGTGGGAATATAAAATTATTGCACCAAACACAGAGGCATAGTGCTAGAAAGATCACAGCCGTATGCCTATGATACTGCTGCTGATCTTAACACTAGTTGCAGGTCTAAAACTATTTTATTGGAACTCCCTAGAAGTGTCAAAAATTTTATCTGGATTCCAAATTTATAATTTATAGCCCATATATGTTATGTCAGCCCGTTATATTTTCATTCTCTCTTGCATTGAAGATTTTGTGTTTCACAAGACAGAGGGGTAACGTAGACCTGATGGTCACCCATGGAGCATCAAACCTTGATAAACAGAGTTCATTGCATCTCTCCCGCTGATATGTCAGAAGTTTTAGAACATGGTGAATGAGAACATAATATTCTAGATCAATGCTAGATATCTTCAGGCCAAGCCAGGAACATTTTTTGTGTTTTAAAGTCCTCTCCTAGAAGGCATAATAAAATGTCTAACCTTTCCCACTGGGTGTATCCTTATGGGAGTTTCAACAAAAGGTTTTACTCTGGGAAAACAAAACACAATTTGTTACATGATGTATATCTGAAGGGCTGAAGAGCCATCGTGACTCAGGAGAGTGTTTGGGGATGTGGAAGATCAGCATTTTTTGGTGATGCAATTATGTTCATGTATTTTTATAAGAGTTTCTTTTCTGGCTGATCTTGCTTTTTATTCAGTGTTAATTGTGGATGTAGTTGCTCAGAGACTTTGGGAATTGGCTGACATAGAAGCTGCAGTAAATGAATAAATGTGTTGAAACAAATCATGATTTAATTTAATGGAATAATCTAGTTCATAGGATATGCTAAATTGTGGTTAGATTTTCACTGACATGCTAAACCACAAACTAGAGTAACTGGTTGTTTAAATTTTGGCTGTATATGACTAAAGTGGACAATAAAAATTACTATAGTTGCCATAATCCACTCCAGAGCTTTGAAGAAAATATTGCTATGAAAGATGTAGAAAATTACAAATTGGAGAAAACACAGATTTCAGTTTTTTAAAAGAAATGAGAGAAGCCCTTTGGAGGGTTTTCATTGGAAAGATGTTGGATAGTCAAAATCCTGCATTCATGTTTGTGCATTCATGAGGGATGAAAACAATGAATTTATTATTTTGAATTTTTGAGCAGATTCTGCTGTGCCCAGTAGCTTCCTGTTCCAGGTTCTATAGCATTACTAGAACCAATGCCAATATACTCTGGGGCTTAATAATAATAATATAATTCAATTAAAAATACAGTTTATTGGCAGGTCAAGAGACGAGAGGAGAAAAATTATCTTTGAAAAATAAATCTGGAGGCTGCTTCTCTTAGCCATATTGTGTAATACTTTTATTTTACAAAAAGGAAGTTAGAATATAATATGACTGGAGGGGAAACTGAAACAGGTTTCAATCACAGTAATCAAATGAGCTAAGGATCATAAAATCACACTCTGTTCCTTTTGGCTTTTTTTCTCCTGCACTGGAAGGGAACAGCAGGTGTAAACTGAGTAATTTAGTTTGGATATAATGATTCCCTACTCACAATGGATGTTAGCACAATCTTGGCCAATTGCCTTGTTTTTAGAAATGCTTCAGCATTTATTACGTCTGCAGTAACTCTGGAGTGTAAGGCATATGGAGGGGAGAGACTTCATAACTTTCAGATAATTTTATGCAATTTGGAAACCTGGGCTCAGTATCCAGCAGCTGTGAGTCCAGGATAGGGTAGGGGTTGATGTCCAGTAAGGCTGATGGATTTTTTTCCTCCTACTTTCTTGGTAGCACACAGCTCAGTCAGAAAATAAAGCACAAGACCTGACTGATGATTCATCACCTTTGAGGCATCTTTGGGCTCTGCTGAGCACTGTAAAAAGCTGAGCTAATAAAAAAAATCTTTAAAGAGGGGAAAAGACAATAAATGTTAATGCATGCTTCTTCCTGAAGCTTACTGGGAAACTAAGAGGGCACTGGTATGCTTAATCTTAGGTATAATTTTTTCATATGTGCTTCAAGTAACCTAAGAAGTTACTTCAACTTATTTCTGTCAAGTTCTTTGAGTCTCTGATCAGAAAAATTAAACTTTTTTTGTGGCATTCAACAAACATCCATGGCATCTGGCCTGGCTGATTTACACATTGGCCATTTATGCCGGATGATTATCCTGTGATTGCATCCTTCTTTTATGTAGCTCATCTTTTGTCCAACTTTGCAGTAATCATTCATTAATTTACCTCTTTCTTCACTCAGACATGCCTTTGCTGCCTTCCCATCCCCTTTATTCAGTGCAGTGCCTGCCTTCTGCTTATTGAAGTTCTTGGTTACGTCACGTGAGGTACATCCTGAATATAACAACATCTGGATTCAGCCAAGATCTAATTTTAAAACTGTATTTTTACTTTATTTGCCCTGGTATGAGCCACATTGTTTGGTGCTTGCTGAAGTTTGCTAAATTGAGCACCATTTTCATTCTTTTTAGGCTTGGTGGCAGATAACATTTTCTTGCCCAAATAAATTAGAGAAATAATAATGGGCTAGGAAGGTTTATTAATTCATGTATAAGCTACCTCAGTTAAATGGTTAATTAAATGAAAGCAACGGTTGGTGAAATACCATACATTAATAAGATTAAAACAAAGAAAAGGCAGCATATAAAGTATTAATAAAAATTATATCCTTTATTGGAGAAGAAAAAAGAAAAACTTCATAAATAACAAAGGATTAAAATATGCAGGATCAGGAATTGTTGTATTTTGGAGTCACAAAACACAACAGGCCCTGCCTACGAAGCCACAAATGTAAGGCTTTTCTAAACAACAGTGAGGTTGAACCATGTACATGTTTAGCTTCCAAACCCAGCCAAAAAAAAAAATCTTATGCAATGAGAATAAATGTTACATACTCCTTTAGGAGGGAGAGATTTGAATAGAGACTGAGATGTAAACAAGTTGTTGAACAAATTGAAACATTAATATATATTCAAAACAGCTTCAAATTTTGATCAAATGGTTAATTCAATATCTCTCATTTTGATCTATCTGTAAATATAAATTATTTCTTCCTTATAGTGGACTGCTTTTCTTAGCCGAAATAGATCTCTCATAGAAGCAGAGAAACCTCTTAAAAATATTGTGACATACTCATGCTGTGGGGCATGTTGTTTGGATGTCCAGAAGTACCTTTCATTAATACTACTGCAATCTTGTGAATAAATATATTGCTTTTTAGAAGTTCTAGAGTTCCGATCAGCATCTCTTGAGTCTTGAACATCAGGAACATTATACCACAAATTCACCTTTTCCCCCTGATTTCTCTGTTGTGGTGGGCAGAATGGAAACAATTTAGCCAATCTGACTTCATTGTATGGAGTCTTCCATGAAAGATTATTGCATTAGCTTATGGTATCACCATGGAAAATATCCTGCTTCAAAGTATCCCAATTTTGTTTCTAATGATAATGCCTTTCAGTCTTGGCAAATTATACCGAGCACAACTTGTGAAGCTGTTTCTCATTACAGCAGAAGAAAACAATGGATATGATTCCATGCTCACTTAAGCAAATGATTCAAAACATTATAGATTAGGGCCATTTTTTGTGGTTTAGCAGATTGTGTGAAATGAGAAAATTGGTTAGATCTAATAGGTTACACTAACTATGTTAAGTAAGCTCTACCAGTGATTGCATTTGCTATTTCTGCATCAATTAATACAGTTCCTTTTGTTTCAAAGAAATATACTTGCCGTTAACTAACCATGTGATAGGATAAAGGTAAGCAACCTACATAATTTTCATAAATTGTTTAAAGCTAAATTAATTCAGGATTAAAATTATATTTTGGGGATAATGTATGGTAACATCATTTGCCAAATAAGTGAGGTTGATCTTGTTAAGTTATGCATTACTTTGAAAAAAAAAGCACTTTAGATGACTAAGAGACCTTCTGGTTGTGACATTTAGTCAATTTGCATCTGACAACTTACTATGTACACATAGGCTATGGGATTGATGCGGAAAGGGATAGTGTGCCTCTGGACTGGGGGAAGTACATAATATTTGTGAACTAGTAGGAAAGGTTTATAGTTGTAGTATAAGGTGGCCAATTTTATATTATAGTTTGGGTCAATGAAAACTAATCCTCAGAAAAATGGAAAAGTTTAAAAGAATCATATTGAAAGTCCTTTTCAGTTTTGCTTATAAACATGATAAGAATGTAGCAACTGACAAAACATCAATGAATAAGCAGCACAATTGCTTCCAAGATTTGTAGCAAATCATTACATCATTATGAACGGTCAAGAAAGCAATGGCAAAGAGCCAATTGGAGATCAGTTGGGCTACCAATCACTGAATATAAAATTTTTGATATAAAAATTTGGGTTCAGCACATGCTTCATCTTGTAATGAGCCTATGGGGGAATCTTGAGATGTTGCCCCTCAAGGATTTTGCTGGCAGAGTAAATGTGAAAGATGAATGCTAAATCTTGGTAGTCAACAGATAACAACAAGGTCCAAGCACAAATCCCAATGGAAAGCATTTGGATGAGAAACATATGTGTCTATATTCTGTTTGTGCAAAAAGTGGTTTAAGAATGTGAAGGTCAAAATGTACCATAGGTCTGACACTTTTAATTTGGCTCAAAAAATATATAGTCCTTGCCTTTTATACTGTCTTAAAATTGCTCATATTTTGTCATGTGCAGAAAATATTAGATGAGACTTTTGTTTTGCATTTTATACAAATAAGATTTAGGCTTTTAAAAAAAGGCTAATTTCCACATTGAAGTTATTTATTTAATTGTATTTATATGTTGAATATAAAGTTGAAAGGTGATTCTGCCCAGAGAATTTTAAGAATCAATATAATGATAAAAAATTGAGATACAAACAAGCCAAAAGTAGTACAAGCAAAACAATGACAACTGAAGGTAAATCATAAACCATTTATACTTACCAGTGGACATTGCCCCAATAATAGATTAATTGGCATCTCTTTTGTGTGCATGTGTGCATATAGATGAGTTTGCACATTATGCAAACAAATCAAAATCTAACTGCATATAAGGATGGATTTCTGCAGAAAGCACAGCATTTTATATTGCTATAGTTGGCAAAAGAATAGAACACAAGCATCTCAGGCAAGTTAATAAAAATTAGGCAACAAGAAGAATCAACCAGCTGATGGATTTTGGGCATGAAGTAGGCAGAGTAAGTCTGAATAAGCAGCAACAATAGTGCGATTAGAACCCACTGTGCTGTCAGAATGATGTCATGTGGATCATGACTTCACAGTACAAAGGATACAGTTCTATAATTTGTACCAGTTGGATCATGAAACCCTTATATAATTTGCATAATCACATTGTGATATCATTTCTCCCTTTGATCTACTTGCAGATGTCTATTGCTGGAAGGTACATAATACGTCTTTCAAATATGGACAAAGCTGTCCTCAATTCATTCCTGTCACTTCCATGTCTTCTTAAAAATGCATCTAATTTGTTTATGTTATCTTACACATGTTTGAATGGAGAAAATCTGGTACATGTTTTTGCTAGTCTATACTTTCTTACAAGCAGTTTTTTCAAAGGATATTTTAAACATTCTATTTATTGAAGTTTGTGTGCAATTTTTGTGTGCAATTTTTAAAATTACTTTGAAAGAATCTGAGAAGTGCAAATATTGAAAGATAACTGCATGTGCATAAATGCAGGTCTCAGATGATGCACAGCAATCAGTAAAGCAGTTAGGGGCTTATTTGAAGGAAGAGATTCATTCTGGTATCTGAGGCTTACACACACAATCTTTCAGCAGTGGAGATCAAGTGCCAATTTGGAGTAGTGGCTAAGGCATGAGGCTAGAAACTGGGAGACCATGAGTTCCAGTCCTACCATTGGCACAAAAGATAACTTGGGTCTGTCAATTTCTCTCATCCCTAGGAAGTAAGCAATGGCAAACCATTTCTGAAAAGGTTACTGAAAAATCTGCAGAGATTAGTCCAGGCAGTTGCTGGAAATTAACACTAACTTGAAAGCAGATGCATATAGATACACACACACACAGATAGTCACCAGGTTAAGTAAATCATGAGGTTGTCTTCCATATTCACCCACAACTCACTTTCACATGCTGACCTACTCCTATCTTATTATGATTACATAAATGACTAGATTATTCTATGGATGCATGACAGCAGACTATGATTAGATTGGGTTGGTTTAATAATTGAAGGACACATTGAGGATCTCTTGGCCTTCAGCCCCCAAGTTAGCCATCATATTTGATTACATTATTCTATAAACATGAGGTATTAAAGGAGAAGTTAAATTTGTAAAGTTTCATAATAGTCAAAAATAGTGAGATGAAGAGGGTCTATATATTCAGAGACAAGAGTATCATCAGAAATGTCAAAGCTCTTTTATAGTTTTATTCTCTGGCTGGACAAAGCATTTATATTTCTGCAAATACAGAGTTTGTAAAATTGCCTATAGACTCATGGCTTCAAAATATATTACACAGCCAGAATCAATGGGAAGAGAGTAACAGGAATGATCAATTTTTTTTTTGCTGAGCAAGGTACAGTAATTAAATCCTACAGTGTTTAATTTTCAGATGCTCCCATCTTTGAACATGTGTATGTATATGTGTGTCTAAGTAGTTTTCCAACAAGCCAGGCTTGGATTATTTACATATTTGCTTGAAAAATGCTCATCTAATCCACACTGATAGAAGAAGATAAACATGGTTGTAAAACTAGAGGAAGAAACATCAGTAAACTACATTATGCTTATGAAACTACTCTGATAAATGAAAATGAATTGCAAGCTGCAGTAATGAAAGTCAAGGAACACATTGAAGAAATGGGACTAAGATTAAATATAAAAGGAGACCAAAATAATGACAACAGGTACAACAACCAGCCTTAGAATTGTCAATGAAGATATCAAAATAGTAGTTTTTGTCTTTTTCAATCAATCATTGAAAGGATCAGCTATCAAGAAATATCCCATAGATTAGCACTTGGTAGAGAGCAATGATGCTGTGATATGTCGATACCTATAAAGATTAGAATTCTGCAGCCAATAATTTTCTCTGTAATATTCTGTGGAAGTAAAACTTGGATTTAGAAAAGCAGGATAGAAATAATATTGATGCTTTTGAACTCTGATGTTGAAAAAGACTCCAGAGAATACCATGGATAGTCAAAAAAAACAAGCAGATGGCTCATAAAACAGATCACCCCAGAGCTCTTGTTCAAAACATGAATTACAAAGCTCAAATTGTCCTATTTTGGATAATTATTCAAGAACAAGCTCTTTTTAGAAGTCCTTCTTACTGGAAAAGGTGGAAAGAGAATAAGAAAAGAAAGACCGTTAGCCAGGTGAGCTTGATTACAATAGATGCACTATTGGAAGATCCAAAGGGTAAAACTGGGAGACACCATCCTATTAAAAGCTATGTTAGTGTTTGTTCAGTGTTGAAAGTGACTTGACAGCATATAATTAGTCAGTCAGTCTACACATATATATTATAGTTGATTCAGAGGAGAGAAGTTTAACAGGCCAATTTTGCCCCAAATCTCCTGAAATTACAATATAAACAAGGACCTTTTGTGCATCGATTTTCTTCTATAGCCCACAGTTGCTGTCTCTCAGCTACATTGCTTCCATATCAAGATTTGGCTGAGGAAATCAAAAGTTAAGGCAAAGATTACTTTTGACTGTCCAAAACAGAATTGTTGCCTTGCAGGAGGAGGATTAGCCTTTGGCAGCCATCCCAGTCCTCTGCAATCCAGGTATAAATTTTGCACAGAAGTGATCTATGGAAAATTTCCTGTTTCATGGAGATATTTTATTTACATTGAATGATAACGGCCTTTGTTCTTCCTGGAGTTCCATCATATTTATCTGGCAAGGAATCCAGGGATTAATGCAACATAGACCCACTTACATGTACCCATCATATCCTATCCAGCAAAAGGGGCATGTTGCAGGTCCATTGGCCAAGGATTTGCTGGGATCCAGAAAGAGATCCTTTTCTGCAGTTGCACCTGCCCTCTGAAACATCATTTTCCTTAAGGATGAGCTTGGTCCCAACCTTCTGGCCTTCCAGAAGACCTTTAAAATTTGGATTAGCCAGGGGATCCCAAGGAAATATGTAGCCCATTAAATGGTTCTATCGTTAAAGTGCTCTCTCCTCTGCCTTTTTATTATTGTATTTTAAATGTAGTTTTTAGTTGTTTTTAATGGTTACAAATTATGATTTTACTTGTGCTTTAACTGCAAGCCACCCAGAGTCACATGCAAGTGAGATGAGTGGCCATGCAAATGAAAAATAGTTCTAGTAATTTTTCTAACAGCTGGTAATTGCTAGATCTACCTTGACATTTGTGCCATTTGGTTCATGGTTTGAATCAACTGTTTATTTGGGGCAATTACTTGTTTTTGATGTTGGGTTGTGTACGTCTGCTACAGAAGGAAAGTATTAGTAATCTGTTCAGTGATCGTTGGATCAGTAAAAGTCTTAGTGGCCATGGCTTACATATAGAAAACATAAAATTTGCCTCCAATATAGTGGGAATAAAAAGTCATTAGAATTAATTTACTCCTTTTTTGGCTGACATAGCAAATACTCAAAGAAATTATTTTCCAAGACATGAAGGCTCAGATAAACAGATTAACTGTTGCAAAATTGTGAAGCAAATATGAAAGAATTCTATCAACTGCTATGGATTAAATGCAAACTTTAGTCTTGCTACAATCAATTTCTTGCACCTTTTGTTTAATTTTCTGTACTTCTTTCTCCTCACCTCTCTAGTAATAGGCCAGAGCCAAGCCAGTACAATGACTGGCTGTTAACAATGGGGGAAAACACTTTTCATAGCAAAACAATGCAATTTGCATTAGATTAGACTCCTCTTATTTTTTTCCAGTGACTTGCTTTTCCTGCTGCATTTAAGGTGTTTAATGCCTGCATTTAATCTGCTAAAATAACTGTTAATGAAATAATGTAGATAAGAATTTTGCTCTTCTTGTGCTGTGTGTGTTGACTGAACAACTGTTTAATTAACTGAAGACTGATTCTGTTCTCAGAACCTTGGGGAAGGGCAGCATTTGGATATGCTTCTTTCCTATGAAATTTTCTTTTAAGTTTTCATTAAAATATTCTCTGGATTATTTTTCTGAAAATTGGTTGCTTGGTAGCAGTCATCATGGATTGCTACCTTTCTAATTCTAACAAGGGAATAAGAGACTCACAATTCATACTGAGTTCCCATTGTTTCCAGTGGCCAGAAAATTCATTTCATTTTGACTTTTGTTCTGATGAAATATTAGATGTTGGGATTTAAGGAGAAGGCTAGAGCTTGTGACCTGATGTTACTGAATGTGTGGTATTGTAGCAAGTAGGGTAAGTAAAGCTAGTTGTGGACTAGGCTGTTTATAACTTAAGTGAAATTTGGGACTGATGAGCAGCTAAGGTTAACCTCTTCAAAAATCAATTTTAATTCTTTTTTCTACATCTTTCTTCTGGGTCTCTGATTTTTATACAAGAGATAAAGATTAAACATTCTTAGTGAGCCAGTACAACAGACTCATTTTGGAAAAGGAATTTAATCATTATTACACTCATTCCCACCAGGTCAAGCTGGGGAAGGAAGAGAGGATGCCACTTACTATCTCTCCATTAAGTTAAGAATAAGAAGTAGACCACTTGGTCTGCAGTACCCGTTGCTATCTCCCAACACTTGGAGAAATCAATCCACTATGGTAGAGCCTAGTCTTAATCTATGGATTTCTAATGTCTGCTCTTTTGAGATTCACTTAGAATTCAACCTACACCCTCTGAGATCCTTAATGGATTTATTTCTGCTATTTCCATCTACGTATCTCCAAGACCATTTGTATATTTCTTCTTTTCCTAATTTATCAAGGTATCACACTCACTTCCCTCAGACCTAAGCATAGTTATATTCAGAAATGTCCAGTATGGAGAACTTTATGTCAAAGAGAAGATAAATAGCCTTCCCTGAAGATATTTTAGTTATATTTTTACAGATTTACTTTATTACATTTGAATTTTGGATTTCCTGGAAGCAACTCATGGCAGCATACATAATTCACAATGGGCCTGTAAGGTAGGTTACGCTGATGAGAGATAATAGCCCCAAGCTACCCAATAAACCTTGTGGTTTAATGTAAATTGACTTCCCCAGGCTGATTATTTAACAAGTAGCTTTGACTTGGAATGATTGAATAAATCATATCAGCAGTAGTGAGAAATTAGAATTATCTGCATCAGGAAAAAAAGAATAAGGATAAACTGTTCAAGGATTTGGTGTCTGTATCTTTAGTTTTGGATTCACCAGAACATTGTATTGTTGGATTTCATTTCATTTTTATAGCTTGGTTGCAGATTCAACTTCAGAATTTGAGAGTAGTTGAATTCAGGAATCTCTGTCCCACTCTATGGCACTGTTTAATTTGGAAAGTGCCATAAGGGAAATGCCATCTAATTCTTCTTGTTACGTGAGCATATTGGCATGTAATTGTAATACTGTATTCCATTTAGAGCTGTGCTTTAGGACAGAAGTTTACCTTTATAATATGGAAGCAGATGACCACTTAAACAATAGCAAATGATTGTAGAAGCACAAATAGAGTACTTCTTCCTCCTCGTCATGTATCTATTTGTCTTTCTTCTACTTGATGGAAATAGGTCATCTGATGATCACTAATTACATCTGCTCATTTTATTATTTTTATTTTAAAAAGTTTCTTTCTTTATTCCCGAATAAGAACTTTGGTTGTCTAAAGACAGAAGGGTCCACAAGAACTAATAAACCCAGAATCTAAAATTCCCAGCTATTTTGCAGCATGTTTACCCAAGGATTTGTCAGGGCTATTTGTAGATAGCTTGGTTAATATCTCAAACTGGAATTCTTCTAATGCTTTGGATTTCTTCAGGAGCAATCTACTTGGCACTCAGTAGGCCTCAATGTTTCTAGCATCTCCAGTCAAAATGAGAATATAGCAGGTGATAATAAAGATTTTCAGCTGTGAATTAATTGCTAGTCCAAGCAGGCATCATTGGCATAGACTTCTGCAATGAACTGTGATGATGAAAAAATGATAAACTCTTTTATCTGTACTGATGGGAAGTTGGCTTAATGCATCTTTAAAAAAAACTCATTGGTTCCTAGCAGATACAACTAAGCAAACATATTGAATTGTGGAATATCTTTCTAAATATCTACAAACTACCCTATTTTATGTACTATATATTTTCCCCTTAAGTTTGATTAACTAAGAATAAATGGTTTATTTAAGGATATCAGATAGAAATTGTTATCCCTTGGGGAAATATAAGTATGATGAATTCATGAAATAAAAAGAAAGAAGTTTCATTTCTGTTTTCTAACTAAAATATATATGAATGAAAAAATAGATAAAAGTAAAAGTGAAAATTTCCCCACATTCAACAAGCCTAAATTAAAACATTGAAGCAAATGATATTTAAGCATGAGTGAACAAACTTTTCCATAAAACTTAATGACTGGAATTAAGCGATAATTTCCAAAAGTATTAATTAAAATAGGACACTTTAATTTAATTGAGGAAAGAAACATGACTCCAAAATGTACTGTATGCTTTTATGTTTTTAAATGTGCATATTGATTTTAAAATACCTTCAAATAATAGAAGCATTTTTTAAAATTGTAAGATAATAAGAATGCTAAATAGCTAGACACGGACCATACCTAGACCTCCTCTATATTCTTCTCAGTATGCATATTTTTCATCCTTTTTCCCATCATGTAAATCTAGAGTTCACTTTCTACTCTTGCACTAAGAATTATGTTAATATGGCAGCTCCAGACTTGTGCTGTGACAATTACAAGTTCTATCGTTGTAACCAAATGTGATTAGAGAGTTCTATCTTAACATCTCAGACTTTGGGAAGATTGTTGTACATGCTGTGATGATTCTCAATTTATATATTTCATATACATATACTTGAACATTAATAAATTACAGGCTTTAATTAATTATAATCTGAATCTTAGGCTGTAATTAAATCTTCCACTATCTAGCATCATCTTAACTTTATCAGGTCCTTGGTGTTTTCAGCTCAAGTTTTGAGTATAGTGCTGCTGTTTAGTTCATGTGTTGTTCATAGGTACAAGTTGAAACCTTAAAATCTTAGCAGTGGATATTGAGAAATAATAGGATTTAAGGAAATCTCTCTCAATAATGTTCTTTCAATACTGCAATGTTTCTTAGCTTATAGCTGAAAGACACTTTCTGAACCATACAACTAATTTCCTGAATCATGCTGAATTCCATCACAAAAAATGATTAAAAATGTAACACATCTGATTGAAAAAATTACTAAAAGGCATCCTTGTGTACGTTATTTGTATAATGTATAAATGAGATTTAAGAGATTGTATTATTTTATTGTAAGCCACCCAGAATTGCTGGAAGCAAGATAGGCGGTGTATAAATTTAATAATTAAATAAAAAAACTTTTCTCTTACCCTTATACAAGTAACAGATCTGGTATTTTGATTCTGCTTTTCCAAAGCACAATGCATGCCACTGAGCAAGCATTTTCACAATTTATTACAAATTCATTGCAATAAGTGTGGTTTCCCATAGTTGTGCAAGCAGTTCTGCCAGGACAGAGATGAGAAACATTTATGTGAACAGAATCTGTACTTAGGAATTATTTTCTAGTGGCCAAATATTACAAACCATGTGATGACCTCCCTGGAGCTGTTGAGACTGGAACTCTTGACTTTTTTTACAACATATTAATGATGGACCGAAGAGGGTTTTATTTAAAAAGGTCCATTAAATTACTGAAGACTTTATCTTCATTTATCTTTTTTTGAATTAGTTTATCTTTTTTTTTAATGAGGCTCCTACTGAAAATCTTGCAGGGGCTGCATTCAGCCATAGGTTGCCCAATCTGGGCTAGTAAATCGTTCAGCAGCTGCCTCAACTTGTAAACATTAGGAGAAGAAAGCCATATCCTGTACTATTTTCACTACTGTCCAAAGGAAGTGTTAAATGAAAGTTTGGAACATGTATGAATGGGCCTAATGTATTATGGA
>JANHZU010007460.1:27677-41181 GCA_032468055.1 Acrochordus granulatus | reverse complement strand
ATCTAACCCTTCTAGATGTTTATTCTAAGGGAGGGAGGGAGGGAGGGAGGAAGGAAGGAAGGAAGGAAGGAAGGAAGGAAGGAAGGAAGGAAGGAAGGAAGGCCTTGAACAGAAATATCTACCTACATCAAAAGACAGAAATTAAAAAGTAATAATAAATTTCACACAGACACACACACACACTGACCTGAAACCTATAAAGGATACAATCAGGACCAATTAGATTATTCCAACAAAGTTTATGAACTAGTCATTGACTGCAATATTATTCTTCTACTGCAACAAAAGAGTATGCCTATCTTAGGGTTTGTTATTTAAGGAACTCCTGGTCATGTTCCATTTATAGTACTAGAATTATTTATAGTTTTATTCATAGGCAGAAAAGAGTCTTCTCCTGGATCTACCAGTTGAAATTCCTTGACCTATGAGGTCCATAACATGCCCCTTCTGCCAAAGTGAGTGGAGCAGGCCAAGAACAACTTCTACATCCATGTTTCTCAAACTTTCTGCAATCATAAACTTCCAGAAAATCATAGTTTATCCAATAAACACATACTCCCTACATCTTTCTCTTTGAGAGAATGAAAGTCCACACTGCTTAGGGCCAAGAAGATATTTATAGCTGCAGTGGTGGAGGTCTTCCCATCCTTTCCTTTTTAAAATTTTAAGTAAATTTGGTTCCAAATTAATCCAGAATCAAGTGTACATTTAACTGTTAAATTATATGTTCCCTGTATAACAGCATTTCTAGCACAAACTTGCTGATCAAGAATGTTCTTCAGTAGATATTTCTGAATATTATGAAGACATAAATCTCCAGGCTCATGGAATCCCATTGTTAGATATTGATGATTGCATTTTCTGTTAGATTTTTATTTGGGAATTGCTTTCATAAGATTTTAGTTCCACTTAACAGAGAACAGGCAGATTCACAGTTGGCAACTGCACTAATGACCTGTTTATTACTGTCAGTTTTCTGAATTTTACTATTCATGTTGATACTTGTATTATCACATTTACACTTCAATGGACTAATTTTATGACACTGTAATTTTGTGAATCAGCATATGGGGAAGTAGAGAATGATGCACTAAAGAAGACCTTGGCAGTTGACTCTAAGCATACCTAAAGAGAAGGGCTGGACCAGGGTCTTGCCAACTGATCCCTGGTGCTAAGATTGCGAGTGGCCTCTTACTGCTGACTGATGGTCTGCGGGTAAAGGTACATCAGTGGAAAGTAAAAACAAAAACTGTCATGGCAAGGATTCCAGAAATATTCTTTTTTTCTTCCATCTTTTATCCCATCTTTTTTAATATATTCAACTCAAAGTGGCAAGCATGCTGGTACACCTTCCCCACAACAACAATGCGGTGAGGTGAGTTGGACTGAAAGAGAGCGACTGAGTCAAAGTCACCCAACTGTGTTTTGCACAGATTTTACATAGAAACCAAATCATGATTTTTCTTGCTGATATTCTAATATAAGAAAACAGAAATCCTAATTGCCTAAATAACTATAAGAAAATTAATTTGCGAAATTCCTCTCAATGATTCATCATTGTCGACATTGTAGGAGAACTACTTTATGTTAATTTATGTTGGTAAATCTTAGAATATGCTTTGTATTGAAATCTTATGCTTGCAATGACCTAAATGTTTCATCTTAACCCATTCTGCCATGTGCTTGTGGCTCTACTGATTTTGAATGCCTCTCAAATTTCATCTCCAAACTTAGCAAACTTATTCTAATGCTCCAGATGCAACCAATTTGCTCCATGCTATTCAGGCTGTTTTTAATTGATGTTAATGTAATTCAAAAACGTGATGTTATCAAAAATTATGATAAACAAGTTCTGTCAAATATTCCCCTTAACATGTACTTGCTAAGGCTCTTAACTTCTGCTTGAATGTTCAAATAACAACCACAGGAAGGCAAAAAATAAAATGTTGGAAAAGGATTTTTGTGTAGTAACTCCAGATGCAGTGAATTTTTTCACGTGAGCAAAGCCTGTTAGAATGTCAGCAGAGTAAATTCTATATTTAGCGGCATGACAAGACCCTTGGGATATAAAAGAGCAGCAGAACTATGACAAGATCTTCAGTTGCTCACGAGTGGGATAGTAGACTGTGCCAAACAAAGTATGCATAATGAATTGGGAGCACTCAATGTGTGATCACATTGAGCATTCAATCAGCAGTGAGAGTGCTAATGCAAAAAGGGGTACGACAAAAAATAATATCCCACCAGTGATGCATGATGGGGAAATGTGAAGGAAATGATTGAGGGGTCAATTTATATTCCAATATCAAGAAGGGGTAATGCTCAAGAATGCTCACGTTATTGACTAATTGTAGTTACACCGCTTGCTATGAAGTTCATGCTCAAGATTTTGCAAACCAGATTTCATGGAATGACAATTTTCAGATATACAGTGACATCCATGAGGACATTATTAACATCCAGTGGATAATGGGAATTCCAAAAATAAGTTAGTTTTTGCTTCATTGATTACACAAAAGCTCTTGACTGTGTAAGAGATAAAAACTGTGGACAACCCTTAAAAATGTGTTTGTCTCCATGTGAAGAACTTGGATGAAGACCAAGAACTTAGACTAGATCTGCGTTGTCTGCTTGGACCTTTGCCAGTGTCAGCTCACCCACTGCTTCCTAAGAGCACGAATGATTGGCATTATCCTTCTCTCAACGTGTTTTCTAATGTTGATTCAAAACTCCTGTTTTCCAGTGTGAGCTGTTTTAAGCCCTTCGGAGCATGTAGACTCTCATGCTTTATTCTATTCCAGCAGCAGCCCCAGTTGTGATTGGCTTAATTGCCTGGCACATCTCTTCCCTTCCCAAGTGCCTGCTTGCTGCCCATTTAATTCACTCATCAGTCTTTGTAAACATTATTGATTTGGGGTGACTTTTTTCTTGTTGATTCATGTCTCCCATATAGTCATCTTCTTCCTATCTTCTTTTTATTTATGTTTTTTATCTCTTCTTGTTCTTATCTGAAGATCAGTGTTTAGATGAGCAATTGCGGTCCGTGCCTGCGCTGCATTTTGCTTTCGTGTCTCAATATGTCGGCATACAGCCATCCCATCTTCCTTTTTTCAACTGTGAATATTTTTATTTCCTCTGTAATGATGTCACAGTTTCAATCCAGTCTTCTCCAGAGACCTTTATTTATCAAATCTAACCCATTAAATCTGTTATTTACCTTCATCCAATCATAATATGGAATAATACTGAAATTATAGCTTGTTAGTCTATTTTGGTTTAGTTTAAGGTATAATATATAGGTGTAATATATTATATTACATATAATACATATATTACATATATGTAATATATAATTATATATATAACTAGATATAATATATATAGTTCATATTAGGTCTTGTTTTTGTTAACTACAAGGTCTTTGCTTGCAGACTATGTAGTCAATTTGTAAGTCGATCATCGTCAGTCAAATCTTTTATTTTGATCACAGACCAGCATAGATAGTCAATTTCATCGTCTTGTTGTTTCATCTTGTGATATTCAGGTGCAGAATTGTCTTTTAGGTTGTTGGAAGAAGGTGTTTGCTACAAACAATAAATTTTCTTGGCAGAGCTCTTTTAGTCTGTCTCCTGCTTCATTATTCCAGCTTTATCATTCTAGTCTGCTATAAATAGCATGACATTTTTTATGTGTGTGATGTCAACAAGGAATTTAAAATTGCCACAGAAGTAGTTGCAGTTACATCTGCAACTGTCATTAGAGCACAGACTAGGATTACTGTAATATTGATTGGTTTGCTTTGGATTCAAATAATTCTATCATGGGGGAGTCCTTAACTGAGCATTGATTCTCTCACACTTTTATTAACAATGATGGTTATTCTGCTTCTTCTATGTTTTTCTTAACTGTAGAAGGTAATCTGATGATTCTCTCATGTGAAGTGATCCATTAGTTCTTTCATTCCCAGAACACTAGTGTTCATTTATGCTTTGAAAACATGGAATTTGCCTTAGTTCTTGATCCTGAATGCCCAAGTACCAATAATATAGATATTTCCTTTTGCCTCTAGATAAATCAGTAAGTGGATGTTATTTTTTGATTTTCTATACCACATAAAAACCAATGCTATTCATATGTGACCTCAGTTCTTTCCCTGTAGCTTGTCCAATATTTTCTGTCAGGAGGAAGGAGATTCGGTATTATGTGCACATCTTCCAATTATGAATGTCCATTTGACTTCCTAAGCTGAATGATGGAGTAGGTTGCCAGTTCCTTCTCCATTGGATCAAATTTACCTGACCCTTCATCTATGAATTGCCATTACTCTTCTGAGAGAATATTCCAATTCTATGATCTATAGAACCATAGGGTGTGCAAATCATGACCAATCGTCCATGAAGGTGATATATCTTTCTCCAAAAACATAACCAAAATATCACTTGCTACCAATTGTCTTTTGCTGCTTCCTTATGTCACTAAAGTGATACCTTTAATTAAAGCAGTGATGAACAACTGGTAACTAAATAAAGCTAACATCCCAGCAATTTATGATGATACATTCTGAGTTCAGTAATATCTGCTACTTCCCAACCAGTTCTTACAGAAATATGGACATGGAAGGGAATCTATTAGACCTTCTTGATGAATCCCCATTCTGTGACATATATTTCCTATCTGCATTTTTGGAAATGAAAGATAAATTCACACCAAAAAGTAACACTGGTCAAAGAGAGAAAAAGATCAGTTTTCTCCTCACCTGTGGATCCCCGTGTACATTGCTAAGCACAAATGCATTTATGAAAATGCATCTAAAATTGAGAGAAAATATAAAAAGAAAAATTGCCATTGTCGGGCAAACAAGATAAGAAGAGCAAAAAATGAGAGGAAACAGCAGCAAAGAGATAGAGTAGAATGTCAAAGATGTAGAAAAAGATAATATCTTATCTTGGACTCCCTTAAACTTGGACTTATCTCTGTTTCTAAGTTGCAACAGTGACATGATTCTGTACTATTGGGAAAAGTGTGCGGAGGGAAAGAAAATTACATTGATGAACTAGAAAAAACTTGACGTGGACTTTTATGTGAAAGGATTTTAAACCTTGGTTTTGGTACCACATATTGATTAAGATTATGCTCCAGTTCAGCCTGTTCTTATACAAATCAATTTTACATCTGCTTTTTTTGCCAGGTTTTGGGATCACCATGAGAAACAAGAGCAGTCCAACAACCACATGATGTTTGTCCACCCATATACTGCCTACCAAGGCAATACTAACTTCACTCTGTTCATCATCCCTGGCTTTTTTTTTCTTGCTCTAGTTTATTGTATTAATGTAACAATTTAAATTAAATTTCACACATGTTGATAAACGTTTCCAACATATATTGAACTAGACTTCTAGCTATTCACTATGCAGTTGCTAATTGCACAAGAATAAAATGTAAATACAGCACCATTTGGAATATGTTTTATGGTGACAACAGGAAGTGATAAAAGAAGCCCTAGATTCCACCAAAGGATATAGTTAAACTCTTAGAGATCTTTGTCTTTTATAGCATTGTCATTGATTTCATCATTCACATATTGTGACTTAGGGAGATCCCATGATCAACCAAAGTCACCTATGTACATCATGTACAGGCAAAGGTGAACAAGGTCTGGATTATATATGCAAAGAACAAGATGTTATTTTTGTCATGGGACCTTCTAGAAGAAATGCAGGCAAGCATAATTTAAATGGTTTGGCTGCTCAGATGTACAAAAACAGAATTTCACCATTTTACTTGTAATATGTTCAGGTTTATGTGTCATAGCACAGGGAATATATTTATATTCAATATATAGCACAGGGAATATATTGACATTAATTTTAACCTTAGTTTTAATGGAAATTATCCATTAATTTCCATTGAAAAATAATGGAATTGGAATTTATCGCAAAATCGTAGATGGGACAGGGTCATAATTCAGCCATGGAGCAAATGTTTTACCTGGTTGTAAACTATTGGCATTTGTACTGTTCTGAATCTTTAATTTTGCATCACACTGATTTCGATACCAGCTGATAAGGGAAGAAAACCTTAGTATTTTTCATTCTTTCATCATCCCAGCTTAGCTCCCAGAATTATAAAATATGCAATTATATAATTCATTAAGCTTCCTCCTATAGACATATCTGTATGTATGCTTTTTTATAAAAATTGCCCCTTCCCCTAAAAAAAACCCTTGAAGAGAGATAGGAATTAATCTTCAATCCCTTCTCATTTTTTAAACAATGATTTAGTTTCCACAAAAGATATGCTTTTTTCATGTTTTTTCCCAGTTTATTTAATTATGGCCACTTCTGTGCTCTATGCTGTGTGTCATTTTTAACAATAGTTTTCCTAAAATGAAAGGGTGAAGGAGGCAACTATATGTGAGTTGGAGTCTTTTCTCTGCTATTGTTTTATCATCTGGAGGTCACAGGATGATGGAGCAATGACACAATTATGAAGATAGAGCATTAACAAAAAATGACAAGGAGGAGGTTGGGATTTTTCTCCTCATTTTCTTACCCTGTATACTTTTTTTTTGATAAGATTTAGAACTACTTTTGTTTGTTTCCAGAAAATTAATGGGAAAGTATGCAGCCAATATTCATCCATTGCGTTTGAATATATCTTATAGGCCAGCCCAAGAAGCTGCAAGGGTAGCAGACAAGGAATTCTAGACACAGTCCAGAGGCTTTGGTTTGCCCCTCTTTCAAGGAAGGAGTAAAATACATCCTATACATAGCGAATGTTGGGTACAATTTATATATTTCTTATATATATTCTTAAATAAAAAAATTTGAACTTGATAGCTTGAATTTCTGAAAAGGTACAGATATGCCTGCAAACTACAACCAGTTCAGCCAAGGATTTTTTTTTTAAGAAAAATAATCACTGCCAGTTCTCTGTTTTAAAGATTCTAGAGGGGTATCATTCCTCACATCAAGTCCGACTATTCTTGAACATTTCATCCAGATCTGTCATATTAAGTTATACCATATATTGATTTCCAATGGCAGGCAGCAAAAGACACAGTGCTTTGAATTCACAATTTAAGACTCCGATTCACCTTCCAAGTGAAATCAGGCAGCTTCTGATGAAAACCAAGCCGTTTTCTGAATTTGAGTATGTTATTATATTCTTACATGTGCAGTGCTCTGTAGGGATAGCTCTCTTTGCAAAATTATGACCATATCGATCAAAACTAACAATCAGAAACTCCTTTTTTAACCACCAAACTTTGGTTATATTTTGGTTAACTAAGGCATTTCCTAGCAATGCTCAATGTAGTTTAAAGACCTATACAAAAAGGTGTCTCTCAATATTTATGTATTGCATACACACACACACACACACATATACATGTACATATACATACACACACACACACGTGCATGGTCTAATATTTATACCACAAATACACATTCCAGTGAGGACTGGAGGAAGGCCTTGTCTGCACTTTCTGGCTTTCGTAAAGAATTGCATTTTTGGCCATTGGGTTTTCAAACATTATGATATGGGGAATGAAGCGGTATGCTGAAGGCGGTTGGCTTTGTAAGATTCCTCTGGAGGCTTTGCAAATTTTAGCCATAATGAAAATGCAATGCAATTTATATAAAATATGAATTGATATATTATAGTAAAATAAGAGCTGTAAGTAAGCATCAATTCCCGAAATCAAAATTTTATTGGGCAAGGCTGGTTGAAGACCACCCACAGGAACCACAAGAATGCTGCGAATTCCACCCCGAGGGAGGGAACCTGGAGACAGTCCATCAAAGCTGTCGATGAGCTGTCGAAAACCTGCTTGTAAAGTGTTGAATTCGAAACAGGAGAAGCGTGTTCTTTTTGCTGTCAGACTAAAGGTTTCATTTGAAAACTTTCCCTGGTTTACCATCTGTCTGGTGTGAGAAATGAGATATTGATTTCTTAGAGACTGCAATCAAGACTGGAGGGAAGTTTCCATGCCAGCAAGAAAACATTACCGGCTGCTCAACCTGCCCACAAATCGTTGGAATTTGTTTAACAATACACTCAACCGCCCGCAGGAAATGCATCGTAATTCGCGGGGTCTGTATACAAATTGAGTTGAAATAAGCCCGTGCAGCGCGTCGTTGCAACCTCAGCTATCTGCAGTTCATATTGTCCTCACTTTAAGCAGAAAAAAATTAGCCGTGCACGCATGAATTTATTCTGAATTAGCGAGCTTTTCTCACTAATTGGACCCGTGGCTTTTTCTTGGCGGACGAAATAGCCAGGGATAGACCTTTTCTCAAAGAATGCGAGCAATACAATCTGCTCATATTCCACGTCATGAGCTGGCTCGAATTTGTACAGTGCAGAACAAGAGAGAAATCAGGGGTGTTTATGGAAAAAATCAGCCTGGCTAAAAAATTAACACAGCCGGCCGAGCTTTGAAAAATTCTGTAACAATGAATTGTGCAGTCCAATGCGGTTTATTATTTATTAACTATATTAATGGAGTGATATGAATCACCGTTTCTCTAATAGATTATCTTGGTCTGTAGAAATCTTGAGCTGCGGGTAATGACTGGATGCAAATAATTAGGGCTCTTCTCTTTAGACCACACACTGCCTAAGCTTTCAGTGAATATCTCACTTTTAAACATATGCTTCTCGTCGGAGTTTCGTTTCTTTTCAAGCCTGAGTTTTGTTGCTAATTAGGTTTTCCTATTCACCCAGGGAGACATCAAACTTTCTCTTCCCTAGCTGGTTTTTCTCTAGACCTTGTCTGTTCAGAATGACCATATTGATACATTATATTAAAATTAATATAAGTTTATTAGATGTATACATCTTCTGTTGTATTCTGTGAGAGTGAAAAACGTAAAAAATGTGATATATTAAAAACTTAGCTGCAATTTCTGGTGGCAAGAACTGTTACCCAGGCTTCTACTTAAGAAAGTGATGGATTCCAACGCAGAGATTTTCCCATGAAGGCTGGATGAACATCTGTCAACAGTGTTTTAATTGTTGCCTTCACAGAGCAGGAAGCTGGATTAAATAATTTCACAGATCTCTTGCAGCTCACATAATCCCTGGTTCTAATGTATCTATTGACATATTACAAAACAGAACAATGCACCTAAAGATTTTGAATGCATTTTCCAGGGGTGGATTTAACTTCCTAATGTCATTTAATAACCAAGCCTATTAATGTCAACCAAATTTATTCAGCATAGAAATCTGCAAAAAACAAAATCTGGCAGGAAACTTAAAAACATATTATTCTAAAAGCAAACATATTTGATTCTGGGACTCATATAGAAGAGGTATTGAACTGGAAACTTCAGGAGTTCTAACACCATCCGTGTCGCTGGCCATCCATGAGCTGCTGGAGTTCATAAATATTTTTAAGGCATACAAGTTCTTCACCCTTGCCTTGTGATATATACAGTCACAAGGCTGGATGCCTCTTTAAGGCTGCTTTTCAACTGTTCATTACTTCTAGGAATGTACTACCTGAGACTAATTGACTGAACAACAACAACCCCTAGCTATTACATGGCTTGATAGCTGGAATTCCAAGAGTGACTTATATGTAGACATGATAGTATTACAAAATAAATTCCATTAATAGATCTAAGAATCATCTACCAAGAGGAAGCAAACCTTTCGGATCCAATCCAATGGATTTAATGAAACTTGGTTGATATACTGAATTGCCACAGTGGAATAATCAAGATATCTGATACACTGATGCTGTTAACTAGTTTTGGTAATGAAAGGTCTGCAAGAAAACCGCCAAGCTCAGAAAGCATGAAGAATTCCACGATTAAGATTATCTGTTTCACATATGAACCAGTCCAGTGTTAGCAGGCTGATTTTCATTTTCTGAATTGCAGTAATGCCATTGTAACACAGCCATTTATTTTATTTTATTGTGCTAGCTTTTTTGCTTCATTTAGCCTGCAATTTCAAGAATGTCTCAAAAAAGCTAACTATAAGTGTTCATGGAATTTTTGTAATAGTCACGACTACATGTAATCTGTCATCTGATGCTTACAAAATAAGAAAAAGACTCATAGTTTGTCGATGACTGCAAATAGTTTTCTGTCACCAATGTCTTTTTACTATCTGGAAGCATAGTATGGTTTTGTTGCTTATGGGCAGAATATTATAAAAAAGTAGAATATTTTGAAAATAAATAATTAAAGCTTTAGGTTGCTGAAATTAATCAGTAAAATGTAAGGCATATTCAGGCTGACATCACTGTGATTTCAGTAAAATCTGAATAATTGTAGGCTAAGTAGATATACTAACCATTCTAATGAGCTTCCTATTAACTAAAGAGCCTTGGGCATCAAAACTTCGAGCAACAGTCCTTTAGATCCTTCTCATTTGCAATTCATGTTACCTGTTGGAATCCAAGAAGCCATGCAAAGAGATTTCTTGCTTCACTTCCTCCTTCCAGCTTAATTCGGTCTTCTTTTTTGGTTACAATTGGAAAATTTGGAAGCTAGCTGTACTTATACAATCATTGGCCCTGATCCTTTCCAAGCCTAAATTCCATAAGATCTAACACAATTCATCTGGGCTTCTCTTCCTGAAGCAGAATTTCAACTTTTCTTTTATTGCACATTACTAACATAATAATAAATTAAAATCTGATCCTCCCACAATATTGCTTTCTGTCGAATTAGACTCTTGCATATCAACACGTGACTGCTGTAATAGACAACTAATTATGTGTAAGAGAAAAGATGGCACAGCCAGGGGCAGGGGTGAAAAGAGGGAACAGCCTAGAGTTGCTCTGTAGCCACAAACACACTTGACCCAATCCCCCCCTGCCGTTACTTTTGAAGCTTATCTAGCGCCCACCAAGTGCTGAATGTCAGTTGAGAAGATTTTTGTGTATAAGGTTTAGCAATAAAATCAGTTAATTTGAATCAGGTGGACCTGGTCTTTTGTGCTTGACACATTGGAACTGGGTATCTAAACACTAAACACAATCTGCTGACGGTTATTAGCGGACAGGAACATGCTGTATTAAAATCTTCACACTAAAAGAATTCTGACTGCTGCTTGAAGAACCTGTGGATAAGGCAAAAATTCCTTCATCATTTATAGTTTATAGACAAGCATTTGAAAAGCACATGTATGACAGAGTGTATCGGTGTGCAGATGGGCCTACATTCCTTCCGAAAATCTCCATTTTCATAATTCATGACGGAATGTTATGCACGCCAGCCCTTCAAGGTACTGTAGTCCGGACAAGAAGCACAGTGCTCATAGTTTGTGTTACCTGCATTGTAAGTTTACAGCAACAGAATTTATTTATTTACAATCGCATTTCTATGCCGCCAATTTCCGAAGACTCTTGGCGGCTTACAGAGATTAGAGATTTAACAGTACATTATTAAACCCACCCCCCTCAGCTGGTTGGCAGTGTTCACATCTGGGGTATCTTCCGAGGCTCCTGCTCCACCTCTGGGACAGGCACATCCAATGCTGCTCCCGTTGCTGCCAGCCACCGGTTTCCCCCCCGGAGGTACCCATTGATCTAATCACATTTTACATGCTTTCGAACTGCTGGGTGGACAGAAGCTGGAGGCGAGTGATGGGAGCTCACCATGTCATGCGGAGCTGAGGATCGAACCACCAGAGTGCTGGCCATCTCTGCTCGACACAACTGGCACCATTAAGCCACTGCGCCACTGCATAATATTACCAGTCTGAAAGTATTTTCACATCTGTTACTTTTACTTTCCAAAAAAATAGTGAGAGTCCCTTCGGAGACACTCCGCATGCCCTTGTGGACTGAGATAGCTTTTGCACGATGGTTGCCTAGACTGTAGCTCTTCCCTCGGTCTGCCAAGGTAATTCCTACATACTGTTACATATGTTCTTCATCAGATCTTTATTTACCTGTATTGTCAGTTCTTGGTAGTAGACTTTCATATTCTATTTCTATGTACAGGGCTGAACACAGAAGCTACTTCACCCTCATAGGATGAAATATAAATAGTTCCACGGAAGTATTTTTCATTTACTGTTTCTCTTTCTGCTCTAAATTTAGTACCCTTCTCTTCTGTTTGGAAACTTATCCTACTAATGGGTTGACAGATAAGAATCCCTTCTTTCTAGTATTTAACTGGGTCTAAAGGAACAACAAAGTCTGGAAAGAACACAGAGCATAGCTCTTGCAGTTCTTTGTAACCCCTTTATCAGCAGTGAATATATTAGGTATTTGTTCCATGTGACATTATATGCTATGATGTTTATGTGCAAAATTTCACATTTTCTTTGTGAAATATCTATGGTATGTATAGTATATGTGCCACACAGTCACTTGTTTGTTAAATGGGCAGTTTCATAAATTTAACAAATAAAGTAGTATTTATTGGGGTCCACTAGTCTTCAATTGATCTAGTCTGGATCACATGACCAGATCCTGTTCACATGATCTACCTAGAAGGTAGATCACACTACTGCAGATTTTGGCCTGAAAGCTGGAACTGCCAGAGCTCGACGGGTAATGGACTTGATTTTGCATACAGCATTTGTCATACTTCTATTTTAGAATATGGTACTCTTTTCCTAATAAACCATGCGTACAATAGAAGCATTGATTAAACAATATATTTAAAAATGGAGAGATGTACAAGAGCAACAAGTACTAAATGGATAACTATATTCTACACAGTTGGTCAACCCCATACAGGTAGTCCTCAACTTATGACCACAATTGGGAGCGGAATTTGTCATAAGTCGGTATGGTTGTAAAGTGACTTGTCACATGACCAGACTCAGTTTTATAACCATTTCTTCCATGGTTGTTAAAATAACCACATTGAGGTTAAGTGAATCACACAACTGTTTAGCAAATCTGGCTTCCCCAGTTAACGGATGCTGGCTGGAAATGTCACAAATTACAATTATATGATCATAAGATGCTGCAGCTGTTAAAAATGTGAGTCAGTTGCTAAGCACCCAACTGTGATCACTGGACCCATGGGGTAGGTGTGAAAGTTGTAACTTCAAGAATGGGTCATAAGTCACTTCTTCAGAGGCTATTGTAACTTTGAACTGTCATTAAATGAATGGCTGCAAGTCGAGGACTAATGTATGCAATGGAAAGCATATGTAGCCTTCTCATCCAGTTTAGAATCTAGATTCTTGAGCACAGAAGTCCTATTTAAATAGACATGCTTCACATTTGGATCTCTTTCAGCTAAAACGTGGAAGACAGCGAGAAGGTGATGGGGATATAATGGGGGAAAGCCCAAAGTCTACTTCCTCATCTTCCCCCTGTTGTGAATATAATTACGTGATGATGAACTTCATTAAAGAATGCATTGTGTAAGTCAAAGCACTGAGAAATTCTCAAAAATATAAGGTAAGAGAAATATTTATTTAAATTTTGCACAAGGTGTATATACTGGACAGATTCAATAAGTGCAATCAAATGAAGAAATACAGATGATTTTTTCATAAGAAAACATTATGCAAT
>JANHZU010007460.1:9796-20235 GCA_032468055.1 Acrochordus granulatus | reverse complement strand
GGTGTTCACACCCAAGGATGGTTCCATAATTATGTGGCCAGCATGATTAGATGCCAAAGGCGCATGGACATTTATTTTCCTGCCCAAGTAGGTGGTATATATATACACATACATAGATATATATATTTATCTATCTATCCCAAAGTGGTCAGATAGGACATTGAGTTAGGTAGACCATTGCTCCTCTTCAGTACGATGTCCTATTTGTATCATGAATTGTAATTCTTTTCATGTTAATCAATGAATCTTTCTCATATAGCACATCAACTCCAAAAAAAACCACAACTATTTTCAGCTCTTTCTCATTTTCTCACATTCCCAAGGGATCTCCCAACTCACTTGACAAGAGCAAACGGAGCATCTATCATTTTCCAACACCCAGATTTGTCCATTGTGTTTGATCTTGCCTTCATGGAGACAGTCTCCAGTGCAATTCTTTGCATGGGGGCATCGACAGTCATAGCCTCCATCCAAATTAAAACAAATTGTGTCATTGGCACAGCTGTGCCTCCCAGTCCCACACTCATCAATATCTGTAGAAAGAGGCAGAGGCATCAGTCAGTATTTGCAACTGGCTGAAAAAAAGAAAGTTAAGTAATCTTTGGGCAAAAGGCCTGAATTTCACATAATTTATACTAAAAGTCTATGTTATTATAGTTAATTATAAGAGCAGATAAAATGAACATAACAAGTAGTATATGTTATTTTAAGTCAAGAAAAGATTGTATGTCAGGAGGTATCGTATTTTTTAAATATTGTACAGGGGGAGGCAAGTCAAGATGATGATTTTTCATACAATGCTATATCCAGTAACATTTTATTCTATCTTAACGCTTAGATAAGGTATTTAGTTGACAAATGAAAGTAGCTAGACAAAAAAGAAGCAAAAGCAGGAGAATTTCTTCAAACAACTTTAAAGAGCATATGAAGACCCCTAAACACATATATAACACTTACTAAAAATGAAAAGGTGCTACATATAAGTAAAATTCATTATTCATGAGAAACTATCAAAAAGAATGTCTAATTTACTATTTTTAATATATTATACACATTTCAAAAATACTATCCTAGTTTCTTTATATAATTAGAAGCAACATAAATTGTTGGCAGTGGTGAAAATAAGTGTATAGAAATGATTAAAACTTTGTCGATGGACATTTTGGAAACTGAAATACCATACTATTTATTTTAGGAAATTGCAGGAATGTAAGCAAACTTTTATAATCTATTTATAATGTTTAGAATATTGGGAGTCTATCAATTAAAAGCTAGAGAATTTCTTAAAGTAGATCTTTTTCCTCAATAAATGAATGAACAAGTATGTTCTTTACTCATTTGTTCAACTGGTTTCTCTTTATCTTCTTTTAGGACTTCTGTGGAGAACAGATCCTGGTTGGGGTCATACTCACACATATATATTGAAAATTCAAAATTTCACATTTTTTAAACACCACTGTACACTTTATTTCTAATACGTCCGAAGGACCAAACTTTAGCCAATGATTGGCATATGTCATTATTTCACTCCCATGACATATCAAAAAGCATCCATTATAAAAACACAAATTTTAAATGCTTTTTTTAAAAAAAAACTGCAATAAATGCATGTTTCAATAACATTTTTTTACTACACTTAAGACTGCAATATAGATAAATGAATATGAGGAATATCTTGAGTTTCAGGGATAATTTCAACATGTTTACTGATATCCAGGTAAGAGATAATTCCAAGATTAAAATGAAGTCATTAAATTCAGTAAATCATGTCTTAGAGTGACTCAGTTCTGATGATCTAGTGTTTGAAAATTTTAATTTAGCCCAAAAATGCTTCTTAGCAAATGTTTCGATTTCATTATTATTTGGACTTCTTGGTCCTAATTCTATTTCTGCTTCTGAAATTTCATGTTTGTTAGAAGTTTTAGGAGACTTAAGTGTGACACTCAGTAAGATTTGCTCTGTTACTGAAGGTGCAATTCAGGAGTGGGAACATTCACAAGGATTGATTTTATACCATTATTTTTAACAAGTGATTATTAAATCAGTTGCTGAATGTCAAGAATGTATCCATATATTGTTCTTGGCTAAATCCCTAGGATTTAGAGTTTATTTTGCAAGAGGAATTGAATATTTTAAAAAATAATGAAGGCTTAATCAGCCTGCATCTAATTTGCAGCAATGTTTATATCTGTTGTTTGTCAACATTTGAATTATTATTATAAATTTTAGACAGCAGTCAATGAAAGGGAGACTTTTGTTCAATATAATCCATTCCTTTATGTGTTTTGTTTATGAGATGAATTTCCAAACCTTTTTTTTCCTCTGTCTTTTTTTTAAAGTTCCTTCACATTATTTTCACAGTTAAACACACATAAGTATTTTGTTGATTCATTTGATGTGATAAAAGAAAAGAAATTAAGCGTAACTTTTCCTTTTATTTGGACTTCTTATTGTCCCTTGAATACATTTTAAAGACTCTATCACTTTAGCAGAAAATGAGACTCTTGCACCATTTATTGATGAATAAACTTCTTTTTTTAAAAAAAAGATGCTGTAGCAGTGACCCTTCATACAGGTCATATTAATATTTCATAGACTTCTAAATGCTCTGCTTTTTTGGGGGGGCTGCTTCCATCTCTTTGTACATTTTTCTATTTAGCCAGCATTAAATAAAGATATTAAGTACCTTTCAAATGCTTTATTACATTGCTAAGTATATTTGAAAAAATTGCTCTATTATGCTGACACTCATTCATAAAACCCAAATATATTCTGTCTAAATAGCTACCATCCAATGTCTACTTACTAGGGATTAAGCTAGCAATCGGTGTCATTTATGTATATATATGAAAGAATTATACTGTTCAGAAGACTGGGATACAACATTCAAATGACCGATTTAGTCATTTCAAATTTATATTTTAGAGTCATGTAAGTACAAAATAATTTCACCATGCCCTATAATAGTACGCACTACATTGTTATTCTTTTTCTGTATTTTTACACTAAATAATAGTTCAGGGACAGGAGTATTTTGTGTCTCAGTTTTAATATTGCCCACTACTTAAAAGTACATTTTATTTCAAAAATGTGGCTGCTTTCATGGGTCTTCTTGCGTCCCTAGATGCTATCCTGTGATGCCAGCAAACTAAGAGTTGAGTATCAAAAGGCATCATAGCCCTGTCCATTCCTCAGGAAAGATCCATCTCCTTATATGCTGGTCTTCTACTCTAGTAGTACATTCAGACAGATTTTTCTTTCCAAAGAAAGAGTAATTCCAGAAAAGAATCCTCCTGACTCCAATAAGGTTAATTATACTCAGATTTTAGATATGATATGTAAAGATTGAAAGAAAATGTGAATTTTAGTGTGATAAAAATGAAAGAGCTTTTTCCCCCCTCTTACCTCCTCTTGGTCTAAATAGACCATAATAGAATATGTTGTATTGCCTTCCTTAAGAAACAAAGCACATTCCTACATAAGTACACCTTTTTAGAGTTTTATTTCAGAACATACCTTAGAAGAACTGCACGCCTACTAAATAATTGCTATTTATATAATACTGCTGTACAAATAGCTTTTTTTCTTTACTACAGCATTTATACAAATTGTAAAAGCAGCATAATATTATCCTACTACTGCAGAAATTATAGGATGGTAAGGTTTTTTTTTAAATGAGTATGTAATATGTAAAGCAAAACAAACCCTATAATATGGAATTATTTTACTCAGATAGCAATAAAATCTGCTTCTCCATTCCTGAAAATCTAGTAATCAATGTGCTTAATAGTGCCTGCCTATAACATGAGGATTGCACAGAAATTGCCCTTTCATACACAGATAGTCCTTGACTTATGACAACAATTGGGACCAGGAATTTCATTGCTAAGCAAAGTGGTTGTTAAGAGTCACATTTTATTTTATTTATTTATTTGTTAAATTATTGGCCGCCAAACTCAAATACGACTCTCGGCGGCTTACAGTAAAACATAAAAACAACAGTGCATAATAAAAACAATTAAAAATCATTTAAAAGTAAATGTCATGATCATTTTTGCCATGGTTGTTGAGCTAGTCGCTGCAGTTGCTAAGTGAATCATATAGCTGTTCAACAGTCCGACTTCCCTCATTGACTTTGCTTGTTGGAAACTGTCTGGGAAAGTGGCAAATGAGGATCGCATGACCTCACGCTGCGGCAACTGTTGTAAATCGCCTACATGCCAGATGCCAAGCATCTGAGTTTTGATCACATGACTATAGGAACGTAGTGACAGTCGTTAAGTGTGAAGATCTGTCATAAGTCACCTTTTTCAGTGCCGTTGTGACTTTGGACGGGCATTAAATGAACAGTCGTAAGTTGAAAACTACCCTTTTCTACAGTTCCTGAACCAAATCCGTACAGCTAATCTACGGTCGAGCCAGGAGGCATAGAGAAATTGCAAAACTGTGATTTTTCCATGGTTCTAATGCAGATCTGTCCCATCCGGAGCATCTAAACAGATCCATAAGCCAGCGCACACAATGCCATGTTTCCTCGTTAATCCGTTAATTGTGCATTGTACTGGAGTACTGGATTTACATATATTTTATTCAATTATCACAAGGCCATAAAGTTATCTGGGAATGTCAGAAGTGGAACGGACAAGAGGAAACTTCAATCTTTTTTCTTCTTCTCAGTACTACTTTCATTCCAACATAGTACTTACTCTTTTGAGTGAGGCGCTGTAAGGAAGTATCGTAACTTGCTACAGTGCTGCTTGTAAGTTCAAACAGCTTTATATTGTTTAAAATAGAAAAGAGTTTAAAACGCTTGGCTGCTTTTCAAAATGAGGCTATCTGCAGTTTTTAGAATGTCTTCCTTCTTATCCATTTTCCCAGTCCCAAACAATTCCCCAATCTACCCAAGTTCATGGACTAGGAATGAGCACATGGAAATCAAATGACATTTTCAGTTACTTGTCTAATGAAAGTGTAATGAAATCCAGAATATCAAAAGGATATTCTGTAAAGGAAAATGTGCACAAAGTAGCTTAACCAAGCCTTTACTTTGCCTTGGCTTATATAATGATTAATACACTACATGATTGAAGTTTCCCAATGTTCTTCTATCCATATCTATTTGTGTCTTCAAAAGCATTAAGAGATGCTCCTAAACCATGTGGGTAGGGAAATGCGTCCCATAGAAAATTTCCTGATATGCATTTCCTAAAGATAACTTATTTTAAGATTAATACCTCGTTGAGGCTATTCTTCTTTCCATGATATCCTACATTTCCAGAAAGCCCTTAGTCCTCCCAAAAAATGTTTTGGGGGATGCAGATGGTGCAGAAAACTCAAAGAAATAGAAAGCTCCCTTTTGTGACAGGATGATCCATACGGAAAAGTATTTTATGCATAGTGATATGGCACTGATTTGTCGTGGAGTAAATTGCATGTTTAGTGGAGAAGTAAATTACAGTAGAGATAATTTTTGTTTGTTCTCCCTTTATCTACTCAGGGCATAAGATCTCTGGACCGCAACACAATGAATTATTTATCTAAATCAAGACAATTAGCATTGCTCAAACATAATTTCATAGGAACACTGAATGAATTATGATGCCCCTTTTACCAACCTTCACATGATTCTCCACTAGGTGAAAACATGCCATTATCGTGGTAACCGTCCCTGCACTCACAGTGGTACCATCCAGGTAGGTTAATACAAGTGGCACGGCTGTCACACTGAACAAAGCCATCTGAACATTCATCAATATCTGCTCAATAAATAGAAAACAACATAAACCATATGTCTATATATACTCTCGTTCATCCATAAACCATAGTATGGGTCCACAGAATTGGCAGTTCTTTGTGGACACATAAAAGTAATTGATATGCAAAAAGTATTTGAGTTCTATAAACTGAAATTCAACGTACTGAAAAGGAACTGAAGTGTTATTGCAAAGGTGCAGGATGAGAAATAAACGTGAATTGTGGATTCAGATAACACCATTAAAATATACTCAGTACTGTTGAAACATTTCTAATTCATTCAAGGAAGATAAATGAGAAGCGTACTCTGCGTGTCACTGCCCGTGGCAAGCGGAAAAAGTCATTCCAGCAACAGGGTTATTTCAAACCATTAGTCTTTCTCCCATTTCTACTTGTTATAAACCAACAATATCATTGACAGGACATCAAATCATAACTCCTATTCTTGTAGAGTTAATTCTCCCAGGAATTATTTTTTAAAATCTGTTTGTCAAATAGGAAGAGATTACTCCAAAACACATTTTGAATATGAATTGCATCATTTGCTATCATAGTTAGCCCATTTCCCATGCTGAAACAAACTCTTTTTTCTAAATCTACATCTCTCAAATCTTGCAATGGAATCAAGTAGTCTTCCAAGAAAGAGGCAAAAGAAGAGAAATTAAATAGATTTTTTTAAAGCAACGTATGGAGAAATAGAAATAGCTCACAAACAGTTGAAGATGAAATAAATTGCACAATATCATAACATTCCATTATATCTCAAGATAGACTTCAAGGATCCTTTATTTTATTAAAGTTCTTACCTGAAAGTATGCCAGACAAAATACTTTTGATTTTTTCTCTCTTCCTAAATAACAGTGTACATAGATAAAATAGGTAACCAAGAACATGAATATTATGAAAGGTTGACGTGATATTTAAAGGTCTGACTGTGTACACTCGAATTCTATTTATAACAGAAGTGGTTTTTTTTTAAATAAAGCCAATATTCTCAAATATTGGCAATATTTTTGCCATTTAACTGGATCATTTTTTTAAATTCTACCTTCCCTTCAAGAACTTAAGGTGTCAACTGACATGGGACCCCGTGTCCATTTCTACCACCACCTCCAAACTGTCATAAGGCGGGCTGACTGATACCTTAATAGATCTAATTCACACAGTGAATTGGTTGATTTATTTTACTTATTTATTAGATTTTATGCCGCCGAAATCCGGAGACTCTCGGCGGCTAACAAAAAACAAACTTTAATTAAAACATAAAAAAAATTAAAATAAAAACAAAACATTAAAATAAAATGATTAACTTGAACCTGGGTCTCCCAAATCCTAGTCAATACCTTAACTGCTATGCCATTTTCACTCTTACACTCAAATCTTCTGGCTCTTCCCAGAAGTGAATCTAAATTTGTCCGCAATTATTTTTACTCTTTACACCATCACTTTTTAAATGCTTTTGATTCTCCACATCTCTCAAGGTAAAGGTACTGATGTTTTCCTTTCATAGTTACGAAAAAAGATCTACAGACAGTACCTTGGTACCAAATAAGTGGGATAATAATGCAAGAGAATTCAGAGGCTCTTTGAAAATCGATTTCTCCTTTGCCCCTGAGCTATACACACTCGTGGAAGGAAGCTGTGAAAACAACACAACACCTACCATTACCACTATTCTATTTTGCTAACGGAAACACATAACTTCTGTTGCTGAAGAAAAATAATACAAAGCAACTGCTCTGTGTTAACAATGAGAAATGGGGTGCAGTTTCATGAATTTCCTTCAACTGAAATCTAGACAAGGCAAAGATCTTCCCTGCCCTCATGACCGGCATTTGTAAGGTATAATAATGAGTAGATAATGGCAAAAATCTCTCAAGTAAAACCACAGAAACCCAACAGCATTTAAGGTTTGTTGCAAAGGGAGATAAGACCTCACTAGTCTTCATTTGGAATTAAATCTTTTTTAAGGGTAACTTCTTCGAGGGACTTGCGTTCATTGCATGCACGTCTTGAATCACAGCAGAACGTGCCAGAAAGAATACGCCAGAAACCAACTGACTGTCTTCCAAACTGGCTTGAACCATGTCAGCTTAGAAATTTCAAATTCACTTTGAAGATTCGGAAAGAGATAATGTGTCTGCAAATTTTTACATAGATATAAGTCATTTTTGCTGAAAAGCTATGGGAAGAATAAATCATTTTCTGCTGGGAATCTCTGTCTAATGGGTAGGAACAGTCGGACAGTCCTTTTATGTGTGAACTTAGAGTTCAATGTGATAAATATTATTGTGGTGCTCGATACATACAGTTCTATACGTTCCCATTTGAAGACCACCTAATTCTTTCTTCCCCTCCCTCTCTTTCCTCCTCCTCCTCTTCTTCTTCTGTTCTTCTTCTTCATCATGATGGGGACTGCATTCAAGTCAATCTCGATTTTGTGATGCCCTACCAAGTCCCTGAAATTTTCTTGGCAAGATTTCAGAAATAACTTGCCATTACCTTCTTCCTAGAGCTCAGATATAATGACAGTCCCAACATCATCCAGCTGGCTTCACATACAAGACACGACTAGAACTCAGAATCACATAGTTTCTAGGCGCCTTAATCACAACTTTATACTGATAACCTCCATCTATCTGTTTCTAAAAGTTTTCCCAACATACATTAAAATGTCCTAGGGTTAACTTCTGCTTCTTGCTGTCAGTAATTTCTTCATTTCTTTTATTTCTCTCTCTTGGCTTTTTGAACTAGAAAATTATACAGTAATTTTCACACACGTTAAGGCGACAAAAGGATAATATCTGACTTTAAAAAAAATCTGCAATTTATCCAATTCCGTTTCAGTCTAAAACTTCTGTAGATAATTCCCTGTTTGCATAAGACCACTGCACCTATTTGTCTAACAGTTGATACTCAAAACACAAATTATGAAATGAAGATCTAGCCTTAGGTTTATTTACTTATTATTTTAAATTGGAGACGTTCAGAGTTAAACCTAAGGCAAAGTGGGCATCATCCCAAACATTCCAGATTTCCTAAACCAATCCACAGCAACATATGCACCAAACTATGCTTTTGTGCCTGCTGCTACTTTTGACCTTAGCCAATTTTTTTTAAAAAAAGTCCTTTTAAAACACCAAATGATAGCTTTGTTCATGTTAAGAAACACTGTGTGTGAGTCAGCTCAAAATGACATCCATTCATTGAACAAATTCTACGCTGTTTCTTTAAGATAAGCTTATTTGTGAGGCTGCAAGTTCCCCAATTATGACTCCAACACTGTAGAGTACATTCTGATGAGTCTTCTACTGACTATTCAGGAAGACAAAGATTTTAAAGTGCACGTCAGTAATGGCAAGGTGACCGCTGAAATAACCCTTTGTATTTATTTTCCAAATAACTGGCAAACTAATATCACAGATATTGAGAGCCGGTTTGACCTAGTGGTTAAAGTAACAGACTAGCAACCAGGAGGCCCTAAATGCTAGTCCCGCCTTAGCTATGAAAGCCAGGTGGGTGACCTGGGGCCACTCACTCTCTCCAGCCCACTTGCTGTTGTGGGGAAACTAGGAGGAGGAAGATGTGTTCAATATATTCGCTGCCTGGGGTTGTTTATAAACATAATAAGGGCAGGATATAAATAAATAGCAAATAAATAATCAATCACAAGAAACATTCAGTCCATTACTTGGACTGACATACGTGACATATGCCAAGACTCTCCTCCCGTTTCTTTATGCATGAATGTAAAATTGTCGAAAGCAGCAGTGCATGAATTCGCTGACGGAAGAATGCTGCAGATCCTTAGAAATGAATGACTGCTGCAACCATTTCCACCACGGATGCCTCTTGCTGAACAGCGATCCGTCACTCTGTGGATGAGAGGTCCAAAGCAGCTATTGGGACCCATCCCTTTACAGGAGAGAGAAAGGGAAGGGGCTCATCCTTCTTGTGATGTCTGCAAAGCAATACCCTCACTCGGGTCTGCAGTAGTGACACTCTGCTGACAAAGCACATCAGCAGAGAAGGATGGGGAGGATAAAACTGGCATCATGATCCTGATGGTTTTTCGAGATTCAGTAAAACATAAACGTAGAAAAGCAATTATCTTTAATATCATTACATTAAAGAACATTAAATATCAAAGAACATCTGGAACAGTTATGAATTGTATTTTACGTGCCAATGAAAGCTAAGAACACAGATCCAGACGTCTGCAGTAATGCATTATTTTAAAATGATGAAATATGTAGAAGGGCATTTGGAAAATTATTGATTTATTTATTAAATTTGTATGCCGCCGAAATCCGAAGACTTTCGGCGGCTGACAACAATCAAAACAATCCAATTAAAAACACTAATCATAAATTAAAAATTATGACTTTGTGAACTCTGATATAAAATGAACAGATCTTGAAAATTTAATAATCCTTCTGATTTTGCACATGTCTAAGTTTTGTCATATATTTTATATCAATATATATATATATGTCTAATATATATATATAACATATAAATTACATAATGTATATATATGTCTAAGTTTTGTTATACATTTTTATATCAAAATATATATATGTCTAATATCAAACCAGTCAATCCTAGAGCAAATCAACCCTGATTGCTCTTTGGAGGGACAGATATTGAAGCTGAAGCTCAAGTACTTTGGCCACATAATGCGC
>JANHZU010007459.1:34321-60379 GCA_032468055.1 Acrochordus granulatus | reverse complement strand
GCGGAATATTTTTTGATTAAATTTTTTGCTCGTCCTGCGAGTTTCTCGTCCTGCGAGTTACTTGTCTTGTGAGGCACCACTGTATCCCATAGACCATTTTTTTGTGTAAATTCATTCTATATATCATTTATACAGAAGAATTCATTAAACCATGCTTTAATTGACTATAGATTTAGTGTGTGGTTCTCAGAAATGCTTTTTCCAGATATTCAGATTAAGATACTTTATTGGCCAAGCATAGTTAAGCACACAAGGAGTTTGACTCTGGTACAGCAGCTGTCTATATACTTGCAAGACAATACTTTGGTTAATATTAAAAGATGGATTAAAAGTTCACTACATGTGCAAATATACACATCCATACACCTAGTAATGTGCTAGGTTGAGAGAAATAACTCATATGGCGTTCTGCTTCCAACTAGTTCTTGATTCTTTCTCTTACAAATTCCTCTGAGTAAAGACACTGAAGTTTATTTTCATCTAGTAAACTGCTTCTGGAGCTGTTTCATTTGAAAGAGAAGGAAGTCCCAGCTGTCGAACTGTGTCAGATTTTAATTCATACTGACAGTACTCTTAAGAAAAAAGGATTGTGGTTTCCCCAGCCAAATTCAGTCCAATACAGCTTGTTAATCAGCTGACTGGCAGGTTTTTCAAGATCAGCCAAGATGAGAGAAAGGAGAATCGCTGTGGGACGTGAAGGCTTCTTGCAAATTGTTCACGTTTGGCCTTGAGCCCACCACCAAGCAATTCAAGGGATTATCTGCTGCTGTCTGAAAGTTAGCAGAAGTGACCGTCAAGGCCAACTCCTAGCATAGTCTCTCTTACCTAGTTCTGCAATTCCAGAAAGCAATGCCAGACACAAAACGGTGGGAAAAATGTTATCCTAAAGTTGAAGGCTTTAGCACTACTACTATATGCTGCAGGTCCCAAAAAGTCAGAGAATATGACTTTTTTGACATGACATTGTATTTCCTAGCTCCCGCCCTGGCAGCCCGTGTAGTGGCCTGCAGCCACACCCGCAGGCAAGCAAGTCCTACGTCCTCGCCTTGCGGCAAGACGGAAGGTGGCGGGCTGTTCTCGTTTTGCCCCTGGAGCTCGGAGCTTTCCAAGGTGCACTTCCTGAAGTTTTGTCCTCTGGTTTTGGAAATCGCTCCCGCCTCGACCGCGTCCGAGTCCAGGGCTTGGAAGCACCTCGTCGAGAGCCGAGCAGCGCCCGCTTCCCGCATGCAAGAAGCACGGGGGGGAGCGGGAGCGGACCGAGCACGGCTGCCGTGCAGAGCGAATGTTCCGCCGCTGATGGCCCTGGGCGCTCGCCGGGCTCCACCGGCGCGGGCGGCGGCGGCCCTGGGCTCCGCTCTCCGGGCCGCGCTCACGAAGGCTCGCGGCGGCCGCGGCTGCGGGCGGACCAGCCTCAGGGCCTCCGGCCAAAAAGGCTCCCGCCACGCGCCACGCCCTCTCGCGGGAACGCCGTTCGCGGCTACAGACTGCAGGGGGGGGGAAGCGGCGGCTTTCCGAGTTGCACGGGCGGGGCGCTTCCTCCCGCCGAAGCAAACCGATTCCCGAGGGAAACGCGCAGTCGGGTCCAAAGCGCTTTTCAACGCGCCCGGCTGGGCGGGTCTGCACGGAGCCCGAGAAACACTCAACCCGCCCGGCTTCCCGCGGGTCCTTACCTTGCTGGCTGCTGGGGTTCGTTTCCGCAGCCATCCCCGTCGGCCTCTCGCGGGCTCTTCCCCCGGCGGGCGGCGCCCAGAACGGAGAGGGGGCGCGGACGGCGACGTCGAAGCACCAACTGCAGCCACTCGGCCGGGGAGCCGCCCGCCAACACGCCCCGCCGCGCCGCACTCCCTCTCGCTCCGCCACGCGCGGCCCGCCCGCGCCTGTTATAGGGCGGGTTCCCGTTCGCGTCCACGTCAGCCGGGGAGGCGGAAGAGCCGTGCGAGCGTCTCCTGGCCCCGCCTGACCCCACGGCGGGAAAGTGCGCGGCAGGTGCGGAAGCGGAACGCCACGTTGGGATCTGAGGAAAGTAGGCCGCGGGTTTTGTTGACGTGGCTTCGACGGGGCCCGGTTCCTAGCAGGGCTCGTGCCTTGCAGGACCCAACTCAAAGTCGGTGGAAGTGAGGATAATCTGAAGTAAACGTGCGTGAGGAAAGTGAACACGTGCACTTTGAGGGCAAAACGCTGCTTCCCAGTTATCGAAGACTAGAGCGAAGAAGAGTTCCAGGATGAAATGAATCTGGCCACCATTTCTTTAGAAAGTACTTGCTGAATACCATTATGTTAATTTTTTTTTGCTAGCCATAGACACGAGCTGTTGCCAAGAGTCAAGATGGACATCAAGGCATCAAACGAAAGAATTCAGAGTGAAAAAAATGGTATTTTCAGTGTAACTGTGTATACGTTTGGAACGCATCCATTAAAAGATTCACCCCGATTGACTTATTCCACTGTCTATAGTTATACCGAATGCTGAATAGAACTATTTACATCCAATCTAACTCTTTACAGTGGTTAAATTTCAGAACCCCTTTCTCTGCAGAGGCTGAGACTGCAACCTGGGTCTACCTTATTAAAGTCCATTGTAGTTCCAGGATCCATAGTGGAATTCAGAGTGCTTCATTGTAGGCAGCTGAGGCCACAGGACATTTGGATCCCATACCTGTTGTGGCAGCCCCAGTGTCCATCCAATGAAAACCAGTAGTGCTATTCTGAAAAAATTAAACTTGAAAACAAATGATAAACATGTAAGACTTAAAGCAAGCATGTCTTTGCAAGAACTAGGAAAAAAGCAAAAATCTGGCCTTGCCCATTATTTAGCCCTAACCCCTTTGCACTATCCTGCCTAAGGTTAACAGGCCTTGAGTTGTTTAAAGGTGATACACGGCTTTCTTCTCCATTACAAATAGCTGTACTGAGCTGTTCTCTTTCAGTGCAAGTAGCAATACACAAGTCACAAAAAATGAGCCAAAGAAATAAAATACAAGAAATGAGAAAATACACTAAATCTACTGTACACTAATCTGTTCGCTGTTTAGCATCAAGCTGTCTTTGTGAGCCATCTTTCCTTCCACCATTTCAAAATGTTTTATAGCTGCTTTTTAACTTCATTTTCTTTAAACGTTTTACCTCTCTTTTGGAAGATCTGATGAATGCCATCTAACATGACTTCTGTGCAACTTATTCACTCTTCATATGTTTTGTGATTTGATCTTAATGACAAATGAGGAACTAGCTTTGATCTTTATCTGAAGAAATGTAAATACATAACAATGCATAAAATAATGGATATCTTTTGTGGTCAAATGTAGGACAAATTTTGAAGTTTTATCTTCAATATTTAAAAGTAAAGATCTGAAAGGTTCAAGTCTTTGCCTGATGTATCTTCATAGTTTGCCCTACGTTTTCTGGAATAAACACTTTTAGAAGGTTTTAAAAGCTTGGATCAAAAAATCTATAAATAAGTTCTTTATGGATTCATCATTCCCACTGCCTTCTGACACTTTCTGTAATAATTCCTTGTGCTTCATCCAGGCATGAAGTTGTAGCAATAAAGGAAAATCTATAAGGAGCAAAAGTACATGTAAATAACTAGAAGTATTTTCACTTAATGCCAACAGGGACTCCAATTAACTTTTATTTAACAGTGAATTCCACTGAGCTTAATGAGAATGTCTGTGTAGTTAGACAAGGACAAACTATTCGCATAATGTAAAATAACAGTTTAACTTATGTCTGAAGCCATAAACCATGATTTATAAATCACAGTAGTTAGATTCACACTTCATGTTAAATAAATCACATTATGGCTTGATGTGATGTGTGACCTTAGATATAGTTCTGTCTTTTCACTATTGAAGCAAACTAACCAAAACAGGAAACCAGCTTTAAACTGTAATTTCAGGCCATAGATTTTTTTGGAAACTTACAGACCAAAAACTTAAGCATTAGGTATTCTCATTAGTGAGAGGAGCCAAATGGAAGCAGTGAAGAAGCATTTATAACAATATTATTAACAGCTCCCACACCACTACCCATGATATACTGGATGGCTGCCCCACCCTACAGATCAGGTGCTATGCTTATGGCTCATGCATGATAATAAGAGACCACCAGTGATCTACAACATAGTAGAAGTTGCTCAATAAATCAGGCAAGGCAAATTGGAAAGATTCTCCTGCTTCATTGGACAGAAGAACGGCTCTGATCCATGTACTGTACTTGATCTGTTGCTTAATCACATCCTCCTCCTATATGGGGGAGGGAAGGGAGGCTGGCTGATAGGCACTGATGGATTGGTTCTTCACTGCCTTTTTAGTAGGAAGAGTTCAGGATTATTCAAGTATGAGCTGGGACAAAATAAAGGGTACATCATGAAAATATAGACATTAATTCCATAGTTAGGTACATGTGAGAAAGATATATTTTGGATTTAATATAATTTTTAATGTAATATATTTTTTCTATGTAGCCTTGAAATCAAAAGCTGATTCCTACATTTTAATTTTCAGTCATACTGATAGCATTACCTGTCACTGTCCTTGTTATTTTAGGATGCATGATTATTATGATATACTTATCTCTACCTACAGTACAGACAATCTGACTACAGGTCCTTGATTTTCCAGGACAAACTTGCTCTTTCCTACTCTATTTCAATGCCTAACTTAACTAAAAAATATTCTGAGCAAGCATAAACAATTTTACTTCCTCACCTAATCTATATCTCTTTAACAAAGCAGCAGAAGGGGATGGCAGAGGATGAGATGGATAGATAGCATAGTCAGTGTGATGGCCGTGATCTTGGGAAGACTCCAGGAGGCAGTGCAGGACAGGGAGGCCTGGCTTAATGCAGTCCATGGGGTCAGGAAGAGTCGGACACGACTGTGCAACTGAACAACAACAACAACTGGACTTGAAGTTGGGAGACTCAAATACAAGTCTCCATTTGATCCTGAAGTTCACTGGATGACTTTTGGTCAGAGTATAAAGTACATGTTGTGATTGTAGTCTGTAGCTTAAACACCAGAATACATATTCCCACAGTTTCACTGATAGAATCCCGATATTATTCCTAATGTAACCTACAGCTAGCTGTAGAGGGCTTAGTGTGGAGGGGTGGGCATTGTATGTGTGGAGAGAGAGAGGAGATGGGAGCCCTGGGGGTGCTGAGTGCTTTTGCAAAAGTGCTGACGGGCTCTTGTCTTCATCCCCAGCATAGGGTGATAAAGTGTGAATGGTTATGGATTATTGGGATGGCAGACTCTATGGCTTAGAAAGTGGGGAGGTTGGGGTGGGAAGGGGAACATCACCCTGGGTTTTTTTGGGCAGGAGAACATATTCAGATAATAGGTAAGGGGTGCTATGGGAGCCAGAGGGCAGGGTATTACAGGAGAACATGTTCCCAATGTTTAGTATCAGTCGTGTTCCAGCCCTCTGTGCCCACGTCCAGCCCCTGGTCAGCATACCCTTGGAACCCCTGTGGTCCAGCTGCTGCTGGTGAACGCCAGATCAGTCAATAATAAAGTTCCCCTTATTTGTGATATTGAGGAGGAGGAGGCTGACCTGGCATGCATTATTGAGATCTGGCGGGCTCGTGAAGGGAGGGTGGCCCTCTAAGAGATGTGTTTCAGAGTGTCATTGGGGTCTTGGTGCTCTCTGAGCTTGGTTGTTTTCTTGCATACATTTCATTATCCAACTAGGTAACATCATCGGTGGGTTTGTTCTCTGTTTATACGGAGGCGGTTTGCCCTGTCAGTATTGATGGGAGTGTTCTTAGTGGTTCCTTGATTCGGCTATTATTCACTGTTTGATTGTTTGCCTGAGTTGGCATTGTCTTGATTGGGGTGCTGTTTACGGCTTAGCTGTTGGTCTCATCTCGGTGTTAATCACTATCTGGGTGTTGATTGCTGGCAAGGAGGTTTGTTTTTGTTTCATTTTTAACTTTTTGATTCTTTGCACGGTCAATGTACCGTGCCTGTTGATGGCTGATTTGTCTGAGTGCCAGGTTTCCAGGAATTCTGTAACATTTTTGGAATTGGCTTTCAAATACTGTATGTTGTTTAAAAGTATATCAGATAGGTAACATAATAAAAATCCAGTGTATTACCAATGCTTCAATATTTATTATAAGCCAAAAAACATTAAAAATGACAATACTTTTGCAATTCTTCTTCCTTCCCCATGTCTCAGAAAGAAACCCAAACCCCCTAATTACGCTAAACAGCATATGTAAACCATCTATCACATGCAGAATTCTCATTCCAGTTTGGTATAGTTAGCCTCCATGATCAAGAAATCCAGAAATCATTATCTTTTGATAGATTCAAAATACTAGGTAGATAGCCAATGGGAACATATACATACGCTTCTAATAAATACGTTGAAACCCAGCTTTCCAGGTTTGTTGAGCTTAACGGCTGAGATGAGAGTTGAAGTCTAAAATACCTTGAGGGCATGGAAAACTTTTTCAGAAGGACTTTCATTTTGAAGAAAGTCATAATATATGTGAACAGAATTAAATACTTCCTCCAGCCATGCCTAAATTGCACAATTTTTAAATCAAAACAGCTCCGATAATATTTTAACATTAATATTTCAGGAGCATTATATTCATCTGGTGTGCACTTTCCTTGTCTCTGTGTGCTAACTTCTACATTAAAGTAATGTATGTGGAAGTCAGGGCAATGAGATGCAGCCAGGGGAACAGGTCAGTTTTTTTTTAAGATGCTGGACGGACTGGATGTGGATGTGGAGTGTGGAGCTCCTGCTAGCTCTCTTGAATGATCAAATGTTTGGGGACTTCTCCCCTCCTTTGCTTTTACCCCGGAGATCAGCTGTTTGGCGGCTGGCCCTCTGGTCCCCCAGGAACAGCGGAGAGGCAGATTCAGCTGGTCAGGAGGCCAGAAGTCAGCTGGCCGTCTGGAGCGTCTTGAGAAGAGCGGCGTGGTGGCTGCAAGAAAAGCTGCGGCAGCGAGGGAGCCCGAGAGTCAGCTGAGGCCTTCCCAGAGCAATCGAAAATAGTGGCGCGGCGGCTGCAATAGTGGCTGTGATGGCTGCGGCAAGGGAGGCCGAAAGTCAGTTGGCGCAGAGGCCTCCCAGAGTGGCCGAGTACAGCGGCGCAGTGCCTGCAACAGCCATGGAGCCAAAAATCAGCTGTTGGTGACTGAGGCCTTTAGGATGGGATTTTTGGACACTGGGGAGTGTCCACTTGAAGCCTAGCCGCTTGAACTCAAGTTTCCACTTGAAGCCTAGCCACTGCTTTGGAATTTGTGGGGTACCGTGGCCCCCAGAGGGGCAGAGGAGATACCAGTTGGCCACATTGGGGAGAGCTATAGGCCCCATTGGCTGTGGCCAGCCTGGATGCCTATGTTGTTGGGTACCATGATGAGAGCTGGGTGATGGGCCTCATGTGTTTGCCCTCCCTCTAGCTAACAGTGAGAGGGCTTCGTGTGAAGGGTGGGCACTGTATGTGTGGAGGGAGGGAGGAGGCGGAAGCCTGTGGATGCTGAGAGCTTTTGCTATAGTGCTGAGAGGCTCCTGTGTTCATCCCTTCCCTCGGGTGGTTGGGAGTGTGTTTGGTTTGTGGATGAAGGGGATGGCAGAGCCTATGGCTCAGAAAGGTCAGGGTGGGGGGGGAACATCACCCTGGGGTTCTTGGGAAGGAGAATGTATTCAGGTGGTGACGGTATGGGGTGCTATGGGGGCCAGAGGGCAGGCTGTTACAGGGGAACATGCCCCTGATGTTTAGTATCGGTTGTGTATTCTGACCCTCTGCACTCACGCCCAGCCCCTGGTCAGCATACCTTTGGAAGCTCTGCGGTTTGGCTGCTGCTGGTGATTGCAGGTCAGTCAATAATAAAGCTCCCCTCATTTGTGATGCATTGAGGAGGAGCAGGCTGACCTGGCGTGCATTACTGAGACCTGGCTAGATCCTGGGGGTGGGTTGCCCTCTCAGAGATTTGTCCAGCCGACTTTAAAGTTTGGCACCAGTCAAGACTGCAGGGCACGGGGGAGGGGTGGCAGTGGTCATCCGAGAATCTCTTTTTGCCTACAGGAGCCTTGCTCCACAAGTGTCCAGTTGTGAGTGAGACGCTGTTCTTGAAGCTTGACTCAGAGGACCAGTTGGGATTGTTGCTACTGTACTAACCTCCTTGCTGCATAGCATCCTCCCTGCCTGAGCTGGTCGAGGCCATCTCAGGGTTGTCAGTGGACTTCCCCAGGCTGATGGTTCTGGGAGATTTCTATTTTTGCCGTCCTCGGGTTTGTCCTCTGGATTAGCTCAGGAGTTCCTGGCTTCCATGGCGGCTATGGGCTTATCCCAGATTATCTTGGGCCTACTTAAGACAGTTGCTACACTTTGGATATGATTTTCCTTTTGGGCAATAGCAACATGAGCTGATGAGGAACTGTCAACATCCCACTTGTCGTGGTCAGATCACATTCTGGTGTCCTTGAGATTCTTTTATGCCATCCCTCTCTGCAGAGAGGTTGGACCTATTCATGCAGTCTGCTTCAGCAACTGATGGATGTGGATGGGTTTCAGATGTAGCTGGGTATGTGCTGGGGGGTATCGCTGTGCAATCCTGCTGAAGCCCTGATTATGTCTTGGAATCAAAGGGCAGCCAAGGATTTGGATAGGATTGCGCCCATACAGCCTCTCTCTACCCATCTCACTCAACACTCCCCATGGTTCACGGAAGAGTTATGAGTGCTGAAGAGGGTAAAGAGATGCCTGGAACACTACTGGTGGAAAATGAGGGAAGAATCTGGCTGAACATGAGCTAGAGCTGCTATCAAGGCCTATCTTGTGGTGATAAGGGCAGTGAAATGTAATTATTTCTCCACCCTTATTGCATCTGCAGAGTGTCATCCTTCAGCCTGTTTAGAGTCACCCAATCCCTTCTTGGAAAGGGGAATTTGGGAGATTTCTGCAGGCCCTGCAGAGGAGTTTGTGGAACATCTGCAGATAAAGTTGCTCAAATTCAATCCCAGTTGGAAGCCGTGCATGAGACAAATCCATTTGAGATGCCTACAGAGGAGTCTTGCCCTGTTATCTGGGCACAATTTGATCCTGTTGCTCCTGATGAAGTGGACAGGCTCTTCAATGCTGTCAGTGCAACCATTTGTCAATTAGATCTATGTCCCTCTTAGTTGGTGAAAGCCACCAAGATGGTGACTAACAGTTGGGTCCATGTCGGGATAAACTCCTCATTGCAAGAAGGGATATTTCCAGAACCTTTTAAGGAGGCCCTGGTCTGTCCCCTGCTAAAAAAAAATGTTGGACTCCACCTGTCTGGACAATTATTGTCCGGTCTCCCATCTGCCCTTTTTAGGTGGTTGAGGAAGTGGTTGCATGGCAGCTACAGAGGATCCTGGAAGAAGCAGATTATCTGGACCTGTTTCAGTCTGGGTTCAGGACTGATTGTGGGACAGAGGCAGCATTGGTTGCACTTGTTGATGATCTCTGCAAGAGCGGGATGGGGGTAGTGCACCCATCCTGGCTCTCCTTGACCTCTTGGTGGCTTTTGATACCATTGACCATGGTATCTTTTTGGGTTGGCTGAAGGCGACAGGGCTGAGCGGTGCAATTTTGCTCTGGTTTGGCTCTTTCTCCAAGGCTGATCCCAATCAGTGTTACTAGGGAGAGAGAGGTCCAGCCCCTAGCTGCTACTTTATGGTATGCCACAGGGCTCGGTACTTTCTCCTCTCCTTTTTAACATCTACATGAAACTGCTGGGTGAGTTTGCTGAATGATACTCAGATTTACATCTCCATCCCTGGTGACCCAAGTGATGCTGTCTCGGCTCCAACTCGTGTCTGGAGGCTGTATGAGTCTAGATGGAAGACAACAGGTTTCAGTTGAACCCCAGTAAGACTGAGTGGCTTTGGGTGTCTGGGGGTTCTGGATCTGTGACTTTAACATATTTAAGTCTGGGTGGGATGGCACAGCCCCACAGACCTTTGCGTAACCTGGGGATTCTCTTGGATTTGCAACTCTTGCTGCAAGAGCAACTTCATATTGTGTGCCAGTTGCGCCCTTTCCTGGACCAGGAGTCCCTACACTTAGTCACTCTTGCCCTCATCATCTCTTCGCTGGACTACTGCAATGCACTCTACATGGGGCTACCCTTGAAGAGCATCCAAAGGCTACAGCTGATGCAGACTGCAGCTGTGTGGATGATTTTAGGGCCTGGAAAACAGTCCACATAACACCTTTATTCCACGAGCTGCATTGGTTGCCAGTTTGCTTCCAGGTGCAAATTCAATTTTAAAGCCCTTCATGGCATGGGACCAAGTTATCTGAGGAATCATCTGACCCCAATGGGGATGACCCACTCCACCAGAACCGGCAGAAGAGACTTCCTTTGGATCCCATCAGCCAAGGAATTCCGGCTGGAGGGGTCAAGAAGAAGAGCCTTTTCTGCTGTACCTCCTGCTCTGTGGAAAATCTTGCAATTGTGGTCTGCGCCCACCCTTGCAGCCTTCCAGAAGGGCCTTAAAACCTGGCTCTTGCTCCTTTCCTCTCTATCCAGCTACTTTTTATTCAATTTTATTGGTTTTGTTTTATTTATTGTATTTTATGTTTTATTATGAGCTGCTAAGAGTTCAGCATATACATTAAATAAATAAAGAAAGCAGTTTAGCCTGAAGTAGGGATGTAGAAGTAGCAAACAAGGGACTTCTTCCTCTGTTTGGTGAAGACATTGGTGAGGCTCGCTGAGGTGGCTATAAATTGATGTCAAGAATTAAGGACCTGGTATTTAATGTTGAGGTACATTGGCACTAAATCCCTCTTGGTCTTTGCCTTCTGTAGGTTGGTCTTCCTCCTTTTCTCTGATGTTTGGATTTTCTTCTCAGCCCTGCTTGTAGAAGTTCCTATCCTGGAACTTCCAGATGTGTTGCAATGTAGATACTGTCTTCTCAGGCTCTTTTATTCTTCCAGGAGAGCAGTTGGGCTGTACTTGCAGCTGGTATAATTCATGTCACTAGGGAGGAAAACAAACACAGCACATTCCTTGTAGATCACGAGAGCCACTCCTCCTGTTTTCCATGCTGTGATTTAAAAAAAAACTTCCTCTGTCTGGTTTGATGATACTTTTAGTGTAGCTTCTGACTTCAACAAGTTAGTATTGGATAGCAGTAGATTATTAGTGGATTTTAGTGATACTATAGTGTCTCTTTAAAGGTTGTTAGCTTCCTGTCCAAGGAACTGGAACTGTAAAAATTAAGAAGAAACTACTATGAATCCCAGTGAGAAGGAACAACTATTATATTCAGAGAAGATCCTTAGAAAAAGAGTGAAAAATACAACATTTACGAGGTTTCACAGAATGGCAGGCAGATGTAACTCATTAATTGAACACTCGGTTGAAAAACAGAGATATTGAAGCAAGTCCCATTCTTCTGAGTTTGGATCAAAATCTGATGATTAAGAGAGAGAAACAAGCTAGATGTGTATGCAGAAGTTCATTTAAATCATACTTGCACATATGTTCAACATTGACTAATCCATGGTTTTATTTTATTGGTTTAGAATTTAAATGTGGAGAATATTATTATACCTGTGCAAATCCATAGGTACTGTTTGCCAGGTCTTGGGTGAAATCTCCAGACTTTACAGCCAAATTGTAATTTTTAAAATAACAGAAGAAAAAAATGTATATATTTATTGAAGCTGAGATAACCCAATACTTTCATTTGAAGCATAGACTCTTTTGGCTTACAGTTTCATGATTGAAAATTTAGAATGCACAACAGCTTCATACCCAGTTAAATGTTAGAGGCTGTACTATTGTGAATTAAGAAATATGTTTACATGTTCACCTAATATATTGTAAAATAAGAAATATTTTCCAAAGTTTATATGCAGATAACTAGGAAACAGAATACACTTCTCTTGTTATTGTGCAAGTGTTCAACATGCATTGCTACTATACAAGAAACAAATGTAACTATTTTTTGTAGAGATTATAGGTTGCAAAACTGTGCTTCTGCTTTTGGGAGAAAAAATCTATTTCATTAATCAAGTATACAGTCTTACACAGATGGCTTGTAGAATAGATTATGACAGTAATCCTTCTGTGTCCTAGAAGATTAAGGATATTCTGGCGCAACAGCAGTCAGCTGACACAATAAAAAACTGAAAATTCTTGGTGTAATCCAGCAAGGGGCTTTTCAGGATCACAGGTATTTGATGTCTAAAGATCATTCTGGCACATTGAGGGGGTATAAACCACATATTTCTGGTTTGCTGCCCACTTTAGTCCATGCAATAACTAAGTATTTCTGCAGTGGCATTTCAGCCTGGCATCCTAAATCCTATGCTCAGATCAGCTTCAGACATTCTTCAGTGGAAATAAAGGCAGAGTGATGCAAAGAGAACAGAAAAGATGGAAGTGTCACTGGGTACAGAACAGAATGCCTGTTCATGCATTCTGAGACCTCTGTGATGGACTGGCGAGATATGGATCTGTATGAGGATTACAAATCTCCTTTTGATTTTGACGCTGGAGTTAATAAAAGCTACCTTTACTTACTGCCCAGCATGACTTTCTCCCCTCCTGAATCTCCTGTTCTGAAGAATTCTGGTAACTCTTTTGAAGTGTTTTAAATATCTGTAGTATTCTGAGAATTAGTAGTCCTATAAAAGAAGATAATTGCTCAGGTTGCTTTCAGTGTATAATAATTGGTTCTGATTTACCCATTGGAACTGGGAACAATCATACTGTAAGATTCTCAGTGCGTATAAATTAAGATTATTTGTACCATAATCTTAGTGGATACAAGGACATTACTGTCTAGATAGAAGCTACTGAAAGCCTTATTTAGAATATAAATATATCAAATAAAGTCTTGGTATTTGTTACTGCCATGCAGTTCTAAACCTGCTTTGAGTCTCTTAGGATTGGATAATGCTTGGTTTTCAATTCACGAGAAATTAAAATGACTGTGATAAGAGCAGGTGGTGATACCCAAAATGTAATAATTGAAATTTAATGTTCCAAATGTACTGTATTTGAGTTTTTTTTCAGGGATCATGATGATACAGCTGTTTAAGAAATTCAGAATATACTATTTAGATATAAATAAGTTGCACCATTATTCTAGATGTTTTTATCAATAAAACTCTGTTCGATACCTATTCAAGTGTCTATTCTCTTTTGAAATTGAAGTTTCTATATTTGTTTAATAAGTAGTAGTATTCTGAGTGATTTTGATGCTTCGTGATTGATACATAAATTAATATTGCTATCTTATTACAATAGTTTCATACTAAATGACAGCCTAGAACTTTAATTTGGCTTTAAAACAGGAAGATTTGATACTTTCTTAGTTCATGACAAAAATCGTTGGTTGTCTCATCTGCCTCGTCCCCCTAAATCTTCACTATAATGCAAATTGTGCTTGGATACTTCCAAGCAATTTACAATAGGAATGGTTATGCATAGTTTTGAATAAACATTAATTAGCATTAGTTTCAAAATCAGGAGCAAGTTCTGAATGTTGCCCAGTTGCAGAATTTAAAATGGTTCTAGCCAATGTAGCCCATGGTGAAGAATACTAAGAATAATAATTCAGAAACATCTGGAGCATTCCACATTTTACCCATCTCTGCTACTTGTAGGCATTATAGTTTCTAAATTAATTGAGTGGAGCTTTTATCAATTTTAAATGTTGGAAAATTTAAATGTTGAAAAACTCAATATGAATTTGCAAGAACCTATTCCGGATAACTTGCATGAATTACATATCACGTTTGAGAATATTTTGTCTTAACTACTCTTTCTTGTCTTCAGGGTGCTAGGAAAAGGGATTTATGAAAATTATTGAAAAGTATATCAAAACTCTTTTTCCAGCTACATATGATAAACTCAGTTTTCATATTCTTAATAATAATAGTACTCCATCTTTATTTGGTTATTGAAAAAAATAGATATATTTGCCATTGCAATCTAAATTTTTCATGTGTGCACTGAGTGAATGACCTCAGGTTGAATTATTCTGTAATTAGTATTACATACAACAGTCTCAGGACTCTGTCTTTCTATTCATTAGCAGGATAATTTTCCAAAAACCAAACACAACAGGATCATGATATGGGAGGAGAAAATTGAATTTGAAAATGAGTTAGATCTGGCCAAAGATTGCAGAAAAAAATATTCTGGTAATAAAAACTCCTAGCATTTATATCCTATAGAATATTAGTTGGATTTTGATTTCGAACATTATTAAATTATATTCTAATCCCCCTCCCTTTTTCTAGTCACATGACCTACAGCAAGCACATGCAACCTATATTTCCCAGTGACACAATCATGGATACAGCATACTACTTTATTACAGAATATAGTTGCCTTCTATGGCTAATGCTAGTAAAGGGGCTGAAAAGATTCCAGAATTCATTCAGTATATGCTTTTAGTGTGTTGCAGCATCCCCAGAATTCTGCTATATAGCGAGAAGTGCTTTGTATGTGCAGCATTTTAATCAGTAGCAAAGTGACCTGATGTTTTAATACCCTGTATGCCTTCTTAAGTCATTTTGATTAGGTGGCCCTATAAATGAAATAAACAGAGTGATGTTAATCTTTATGATCCTTTGTAGCTCCTTTAGGCACTGAAGAACAGATTCTCCAGATTATTGCCAATTTAAATTCTTAACTAGAAAAACTTTCAAATGCTACTGTTGGAATGTTCTGTATGGATTATGGAGCCCCAATGTTGTTTTGATGCTCTTTGTAGATGTTTAATATTTTCTTCAATAGTTTCAGATGATTTTGGGGAAATCTTGATCTCTTGGAAGCATATTTGGGAGCACTGAGGAGGAGGGGTGTTGATTAAAAAGAAAGAATTGTGGATCACTTTCTATAAAACAAATTTTCTCATGCCCTATAATTCTTTCATATTTAATTATACTCTAGGATTCAGTTTGGTCATAAAGTCAGTCCTATTATAAACGAATAATACTTTATGCAGATAACTTCTGACTCTTCAAATCATAGGGACTGCAATATATTGCTAGGGTATTGATTTCTTGAGGACTGGAAACAAGCAGCTTAGACTTCTGTGCTGCTGCTAACATTAAATATCAATCCTCTAAAAATGAGAGAAGTAGAAATAAATTTCTCTGACAGTACTACATTATGGGGGATAGAGGAGAATGGGCATACTCTTTGCAGTATCTTGTGTCTGGAGATACACATGTACTCATTGTTTACAGTTACTGCGTAAGCTACATCATGAATTTCTCGAGTTCTGCCTCCTAGGTTCAGTGGCTACCATTAAGGCCAAGGGGATAGTTTTGGAAATTTGAAATGAGAAATCTTGGGAAGAGAGTAAGGCTGAGTGGGTTTGAAGGCCTCATGAGAAGCCATGCATTAGAATCAAAATCTGTCAGCAATGATTTAATTCTTTTTTTTCCCTAAACAAATCAGGTCACTACTAAGAATGTTTTACTATCTTAGCTGAACCCTGATCACTGTCAAATCTGACGGGTTCTTCAGGCTTTATTCAAACTGTTTTTTTAAGCAGGATATCTTGGTTTTTCTCCACAACAGGAATTCATGCTTCTGTTACTTTACTCATTTAATATATTTTCTTGAAGTGGTGGAGATGCAGTAGAATGCATAATAGGACTCTGCTGTCTCTTTTGAAGCTCTAAAGCATCTCAAGACTGAGTTGCCAAATTTCTTTGGAGCATCTGTAAGATCAAAAACAGCAAAATAAGAATGGAAAATTGACTGTTGGATCCACTCAAAATATGATCAACTCTTTGGGGAGGGGGTGCCTACAGCTTAATGGCAGGTCAGGAAGTGATTCATAGCCCCGATCCATAAGAGAGTTGCTTATCCTTGACCTAAAAGAAAAGGGGAATGTTTGGAAAAATTGTTGCTGTAATAGCTTTGCAATCTAATGGTAATCTACAATATTCTTAGTTAAAGACTAATTGATAAGTTCAAGTCCACTTACAGGGTTGGCTTCAGGATATAGGGAGCCTTGGTGAAATATCCACTTGTCTAGTTCTTTCTTTATAAATCATAATGAAAAATATGATAGGGCCAGGAAGTTGTATCCAGCCATACTTTCAATTTTCACACTGAATGAGAGCAAAGCATTGACATCATGGAGATCAAAAAGAGTGGCTAAGTAAAATTGCTTGGCACAGTTTACTGTTGATTGCTCCTCCCCTGCCCTCTCTAAATAGTGTGCTCAAATCCTCCCAGCTATCTGTGGCATTTGATAAAATGTACTGCCTGAAACTATGTTGCCTGGTTTTTTTTTATTAAAATTGATTCTTTATTTGGCATTTAAATAAAATTCTGGAGTCCTGGATGCTCTCCGAGTTTGTTTTTCTGCAGATGTTTCATTCCCAAAATAATATCATCAGTATACTGATGCTACCTACTTTGGTAATGAAACGTCTGCAGAAAAACAAGCTCAGAGAGCACTTTGGATTCCACAGTTCAAACCTGAGCTACAAATATTCTCTTATTTAAATAAAAGCCTGCGTCTATTGCCCTCTGAATTATTAATTTTTATAATTTCCCTAAAGTTGAACAAGTTGAACCTCCAGATTTGATACTACTACTCCTAGCTCTCTTCCCATCTTGCAGGATGTCAGTCTTTTTTTATATACCCAGCCTGCCCTAATAGCTAATGTTCTATCTCACTGTGGAAAGTCTTTATAGTATGATGCCAGATTAACAATTTTGATCTGCTTTTTAAAGGTCTGCTGAAAAATGAAGTCATTCCTGAAGGAGAAGATGCTGTTGCTGGAATTAATGTAGAAGTGCTCTCTGAAGAAGAACAAGAAGAGCTTAGAAGAGAGCTTGCTAAGGTAAATTTAATTTGAAATGACAACTTTCTATGCAATCTCCAAGACTTATTTGAAACATTCATACACTTATATTTAACAAAGATGAAATGATTGCATTAACACATTGTGCAAAGCCATGTTGTCTTTAACCATGGCTTAAGAAACCACAGTAGGATGGAAGCCACATTTCTGCTTCCTGCTCCTTCTGAAGGGCTGCAAGGATTATGCCTAGGGGTGTCATCAAAATGGGATGGTCTAAATTTTAACCCACCACAACTGGAGATTCTGAAGTTACAAGGACAGTAGTCTGCATGTTGATTATGGGCTGCTCACTGGGGGCTTACGTACTACAAATGGCCAGGTTCAGCCATTGGCATCGTGTATGAATTGTTAATGTTCTCTTTTTCTGAGGTTGCTGTCAATGAAATAAGCTTAGTTTTTCAAGGAGATCTGAATGGTATGTATATCCTTTGGGAAGCCCATATATCAACCATATCATCCTTACATAGGTGGAGCTAAAATGTTAAGCCTCTCGTTTATGTTTTGGATGAGTCGGGGGCCGAAATGGGAAGTTTATTAGGAACCTATTTCACTTTCATATTCACCTGAAATGTATAAATTAAGTGGATTCGGAAGTAACAAAGCAAAATGGGTGCCTTCAGCCCCTGCTTGTCTTGAGGAACCCATTTCATTTCTTTAAAATAATCCAAGTCTTCCTCTAAAATCTTCCCCATGAATTTAAAAAAATCATCTGTCTAGTGATATCATCCCAAGCTATACCTTTCTTCTGTAGAAAATCTCATAATTAAGGGGCATTTTAGGATCTCTACCTAACTAGTATTGGACCTCTATCTAATTATGGGTAACTTGAGGGACCATCTCTTCCTGCTTGTTTCTATTTGCTAAGGAATGCTGATTGGTATTCCTTAGGAGGCATGTTTTTTCTGCTATAGCGCCCACTTTGTGGAAAATTCTCCCTCTGGAGATTAGGATGGCTATTGGGCTCCTGACCGTGTGAAAGGACCCATCTCCTGGCAGTATTAGAGTTACTGATTATATTTTTCTTACAGTTTAATTTTTGCTTTTGTGATATAGTTGTTTTCTTTTTACTTAATACTGTTCTCTATCCACAGACACTTGTTGACATAGACAATTATACAAATTTATTAATTAGTATTATAGTAGATTCTTAGTAATATTGAGACTTGATAATACACTTATTCAAGATTATGAAATGTAAAGTATTTATTTCTTGAGATGTTATTGCTTAAATTTATGAAACATGATATGGATATTGTTTGTGAACTGGAATACAGTAGTCAAATACCAGATATTTTCTGAATTTGAACTGGTTTAATATATTTGATTCTACTGTATCCAATGTGTATGTTGGAATCTGCAGTAAAATATAGATGCAGATCTTTTTCTAAAAGAAGAAATGTTAGTAATTATGTAAAATACATTTTCTTTATACATAACATTCCTTTCATTGCTTTGCTCTCATGGATTCTGTCCTGTAGGTAGAAGAAGAAATCCAGACTTTGTCACAGGTTTTAGCTGCCAAAGAAAAGCATCTAGCCGAAATAAAGAGGAAACTAGGCATCACTTCACTGCAGGAACTGAAACAGAATATTTCTAAAGGATGGCAAGATGTAACGTCAACAAATGCGTATGTTTATTTTGCTATTTGGAGGTGATGTGGAAATGCTTAAGTTTAATTGGCTGAGTTCCACAGATACCGTCCAGAGAAACCTATAATTTGAGATTTAAGGAGGTGTTTTTTTAAAAGTTGGGATCTAACGGAGAGCGTTAACTGAACATTCTGCATAGATATCTGATTATTTGCTTTTTTCCTGATATACATCATATAAACCATGGTTGTTGAACAAACCATTATAGCCTAGTTTAGGCCAAATGTTAGACCATAAATTATGGTTAACTGTAAAGTTTGGGTTTACACATCACAGGAAACAAAACATGGTTTAGCGGAGTGTGTGAATACACCTGCTGCCTGTAGAATTCTTTCCAATGAGAGAGCTTTCAAAGTGTCCTGGCAACTTTATTAAAGTAGAATGGTGGATGATTTCCTAGGCAGCAAATATTTAGAGTTCTCCTGCATGCATATATCAACATCCATGTCCAACTTACTTTTCTAAGGAGCTTTTTTAAAAAAATGTTAGTAACTAAGCCCACTATTGTCTAAGATGAAAGCAATCTAACTTTTCCTGAATGTAGTTGACTTTTTAAAAAATAAAATACAACAGCAAACCCTGGCAACAGATCAGTAATCTTAATTTATTTTAATAGAAGACAGGGAAGCACCATTTAAAATTCAATCTAAAGCTGATGTTTAGTGGAAATTGTAGTTTATTCAGAGGCTTTCTGATATTTATCTTGGGGACATTACACCTTAATTTTAAATGTGCTGAAAGGGGAAAAGTCATGAATATTTACATCCAGAACCCTTGGGATTCAGTGGGTACAAGAACTCTGGAAACAAAACTTGATTGCCTTTCGGATACAGGTATAAGAAGACATCAGAAACTTTGTCTCAGGCTGGACAGAAGGCATCTGCTGCTTTCTCAACAGTGGGTTCTGCCATCACAAAAAAGCTGGAAGATGTGAAGTATGTTTTATTTCTTCCTCAGATTATTTATGTTATAATGGAGCTTAACTGTACCAGATTTTTTTTTTAAAAAAAAATCTTAATACTGTCTGTGCTGCAGAATCTGTCTGGCTTGTAGCAAGAATACAAATCCTTATCTTCCTTCTTAGCTGCTCATTTTGAAATGTTTCTTCAGGCTGATACCACTTTTTGCAATAGAGTTCTAATGGTAGATAATGGCTATTCTATGCTTTTATTTTTCCTGGTTATTACTGGCAATAACCTGTTTTCCTGGTTATTGCTGCCAATTAAAAGGATTAACTGCTTTTTAATACATTTTACTAATATTCTAATACACTCAAATAATTTTGGTTGTCAAACAGATGAGAAGCATAATAAACAAAAATAAAACAATGATCAAAGGACAGTAAAAGGCCTTAGAAATTTTGCCTTTATTATAGATATAATTTTGGTTGGGAATTCTGCAATTTACACTGAGTTAGATGACTAGCAGAGATCCATATTGAGACTTGAGTAAAATATATTTGCAATATTGAAAATACTGTTTCACTGAATCTGGGAATAACAACCCACATGTGCATGAACTTTTAGCTTCTGCTGCATACTTCTCTTAAACACAAATTAAAAAAAGAAATATCTGAAACATATTTTTGCATATTACATCAGGAACAGTAACTTTTATACCTGGCTATAAAAGTACAACATTTTCTAATTACTAGCATTTTTGCATATTACATCAGGAACAGTAACTTTTATACCTGGCTATAAAAGTACAACATTTTCTAATTACTAGCATGTTGTGAATTCCCCTGCATGGCTTGTAAAACTCTCGATCACTCTTGCATTAACAATTAAATTGTTAATGTGTTTTGGAATTATTGTGGCATTGATGAGGATTTGGAAAAAACACTTCTGTATCAGGATGCAAGATTTTTTAGGTGTTCTGACAGATTGATATTATACAAACTATAGTTCTGAATTCTAATCCCTGGCATTATGGTATAATGTTTGCAGATTGAAGGTAGGACGTTTGTTAATAAAACTGAATATTAGTATTTAGTACTTAGATAAAGCACAATTTATATGTAGAATCAAAGCTGGAATCATCTGGTTGTTCTTCCATCTCCACAAAAAACAACTTGCATTTGATTTTAAAACTGCTGAATTGAAAAAGATTGAATTTTAATGCAGAGGATAATCTGTTTTTATAGTGTTTTCTTGAAATCTGTTTGACATATCTACATAGTTTTACAATATTCTAACTTTGAAAATGGACCTGTTTATATAGAATGTTATTATTTTTAAATGTTATTTGATATCCTATAGAGTGCAGGCATTTATTCTTTCAGGTGAGATGTCTGAAAGGTTTGGTGAAAAGATGAGTCATTATATAAAGGCACCTGAAACTCCTCTACATTTCTACAAATTCTACCATTACTGTACTGTCAACAAGTATCTTTTCTCTTCAGGGACACGCTAATCAGCCTTTATAACGAGATTTTCCTTTCTTTTAATGCTGCCATTTAGTATACGTTGTCTACAGCATTCAATTAGTATGCCTGCTATGAGGTAAAGTATGTATTATTTAATAAAGTGCCCAAACTTACCATACATAATGTGAATAGGAATGACTCAGCTTGGTTGGTACAACTACACAAGGTTATTAAAGAAAAATATCAGATTAATTTATACAAAATGCTTGGCTCCTCATCTGTATTTAAAACAAGAAAATACACTGAAAATGCTGTCATTAGTTTGGTTAGTGGGATAAAAATCTCTATTTGTAAAGGTACAGTTTTGAACATAATTCAGAGTAAATCATGTGACTACAGAATTCAGCAAGCAAATTTAGAATGAGGGTGATAGCTACATTATGTGAGTGAGTTATAATTAATATAACTCTCTTCATCTCTAACCAGATTGTGGTGAGGAAGAAGGGTGCTTATTAAAGTTAAAAGTATCAAAGGCTGCATCTTAAATAATTATTATTTGATTTTGTTTGTGGGTTCCCCCTATTTAGTCTGAAACTGCATGTATATTTCTAACTTAAAAATTCTTTCTTTTTTTAATTAGAAATTCACCAACATTCAAGTCATTTGAAGAGAAAGTGGAGAACTTAAAGGTAAATTTTAACAATAAAATGTGTTATTAAAGGAGAAGGAATTGGTTATCAAGGAATTAACTTACAAGATACTAATAGTTTAACTCTTACATTTCTCCCAGGTGTGGGATGAATATTCCATTTAGCACTATTGCAGCTGCAAAATTGAATAGAAGAACAAAGTAAATTCAGTATGAGTACCTTTGGAAATAATTGTACTACAGCAGAATAGTGCTTTTATTCTTCTTTGGGACTTTTTAGCTTTATTGGTACATAATACAGCATCATGATTCTGGAAATTATGATTCCATATAGAACTCATTACTTTTACCAGTGAAACCAATCAAAGCTATGCTGGCTAGGAATTCTGGGTGGTGTATTCATAGCAGTTCTGAAGAGCTGCAGTTTTTTAGAATTGCTTTTGAACAGAGGGTTGGGAATCTCTAAGCAAGCCAGAATGAGAGGCTTCCTGTACAAATGAAAATTGTTTTCTAACAGAAAATGGGGCATGAATATATTCCAATGGGCAAACTTCTGTTTGCAATATTTGAGATCTTTTTTTAAAAAAATGTCTCTAGTATCTTGCCACAAAGCAACTATGGCTTGTTTGGTCCACAAACTTAGATACAGAAACATATATTTCTAAGAACAGGTCTGAATAGATGAAAATCTAATTTTAAAGAATTATCCTAAAGTGGTTGAAATGCTATTCTTGCCAAAAAAAATGCTAAATGGGTAATTGGGGGAGTTCTATAGCTCTGTGGAAACATTTCTTAAGTTTGCTGCCTGAAGTTGGTAAATGACTGAATATATCTGTGTACAGTCATCTACGTTCCCCATGCTAGCTGAGACACTTGGGGATTTGAAGTCCACAGATGTTAAATTTGCCGAAATTGAGAAAGACTGCTTTAAAATGCAGATTACAGTATCCAGAGATGAGCCTCATAAATGTTTTAAATTACCCTTTAGTCTAAAGTTGGAGGAAACAAGCCAACGGGAGGCGATTTTGGAGATGTCTTGAATTCTGCTGCCAATGCCAGTGCCACAGAAGCTACCCCAAAGCAGACCGAAGAGGAGACTCAGTGATTGCCTCACCTTTGTACTGCTCACTGCCAGATGCTGCAAGCAAATGCTGAAGTGCATCACCTCTGCTGTTGACTCCTCCAATACGTTTTTCTGTTTAGCACTTAGCTTTCTAAATATTCAATAGTTTCTCAAGGTTTAGAGTATTTTTGAAATAGGAAAATACACTTGCCTTTGTTAATCTGCAGGACAGGAATTTTTATGTATTTTGAGTATTAGACTTAGGTTCTGGTCTAGGTAATCACTAAGTTACTACATTTCAAAAAATTAAAAACAAAGCTGGAACATGCACATGTGATATTTACATTAGGAGTCATTGCCTCATGTCATGCCTGATTTCCCAGACAAACCTTAACGTCTTTGTCTGGCCATTAAGTAGATCGTCTTAATTGATCCTCTTTCACAAATATTCTTTGGCCAAATACATTGATTTGGGTTTTGCAATGGCTGTTTTATCACATTTTATTGCAATTGGGTAGCTTCCACAAGTATTTTGTCTGTGATTTATTGAAGTTCTACAGAAATTATTTATTTTGACAGCTTAACCGATTCCAAGTTGAGACACATTTCTCCTTAGAGGTAACAGGTGGATTAATTCAGTTTTTTGCCTTGTCTACTGAATGTTCTAGAAGTAAAAATGAGTTTATAGGCATGAAACAGATGATAAATGTAAAATATGTTGACTGAAAGCCTAATATAGCACAATAGTGTTTTCAAATCATTCCATGCTATTAAAATGTTTATTCCTCTCTCATGGATTTTAAATGATGGGAGACAAATATACTCTGCCCACCTCTCAATTATAATTGGTTGAAGCTGTGGGCAGTTTGTACCTGGATTCTGGGAATTTGCATCTGTATGATAATGCCTTCAGGGAAAAGTAGAAGCTTACCTAAATTGAAACCCCATGTTGAGGTTTGAGAATATAAATATTGCAATCATAAGTCAATTTCCTATATAAAGTGTTAATTAAATTGTTGCTATAAAAGTATTTGATTTTGCAAAAACAAAATGTGCTCCACCTTTATATGTTTTACTTCCTGGCATCTTATAAAACTTTATTTTGCACACTTTTTGTTACTTTTAATCACCAAGCTTAACTGAACTAGGACGCGTTCTTAAGATGCACTGTAACTTGGGCTTTGTCTTTACAAAAGCTGCATCAAAGAGGCTACACATCACATAGGTCAACTTACACTGTGTTTGACAGCTTTCTGTAGCATTTCAAATTTAGTCTGAATACTTGATTACATATAAAAATAAAATGCATTGTATTGTCAAACATAAAAGTTTACTTGAATATTTTCAAACAAGGTTCTATATTTCATGCTATCCAGTTGTATGCATATTTATTTGTAAATTCAGTCAGATATTAGTAGACATTATCTTTAAAATACTTAGATTTTGTTTTTAACGCATGGTGACTTTATTTTTTTTTTGCTGCCTCTCACACTAATATTGAGATTCTGGGCCTGTCTTGCTTTCAGGATTTGCAGTTTTTCATATCAGCTTATTCAGAGAGTTGAGTTGGCAGGTTTCTGATTTTTTTTAATAATCAGATCAAAACTTCTTTTTTTGTGCACATCCAGCTTCTCTTTTTCTATTGGTTTTGTTCTTGCTTCATCGTGCCTTCTAGCTCCTGGATGAAAGCTAGCTCCACTTCACTGCACCTTCCCCAGCTCTTCTGCAACTAAGTTAGTGTGGGGGTATAGGCCCTTAACTGCTGCAGTCAGTTTCATAAAATGTGATTTTGTTTTGTTTATAAAAACCATTTTTAGCTAAATTTTTCTAACTTTTTAATTTCTAAATTATAATCAGGCTGTATTAAATTCTTGCCTCATTGTGCCTCAGATTCAAATACCCTTCCACATACATAGAAACACTATATTCCAATTGCATTTAGAACATTTATAAAATTAATTAAATATTACCTTCCAACTGGTTTGTTAGAGATTAGATATTGGAAACCAAAACAAAAACTGGCATGTAAATCTACCCTAAAGAAGCAAAACATATTAATCTTTTATAATCTTGGGCTGTATGTATGTGGATATTCATATTCATAGGTAAGCCTCCAAAGCATTATAGTACAATTCTGGATTTTAAAGCAGAAGTGGTAAATAATTGTAGGCATTACCGATACAAAGGAAATGATGGGACTGGATGCCATGATCTTATAATTTTTAATGTTAGTTTCAAGCCAGCTTTTACACTCTCCTCTTTCACCCTCATCAAGAAGTTCTTTAGTTCCTCTTCACTTTTTGCTATTAGAATGGTATCATCAGCATATCTTATCAGCATTTCTGATTGGTTTTTCTGTGTTTGATATGGTCAATTGACTAAGTCAATAAACTTTTACTTACATGATTTTCTCTGCATATAAGTTAAATAAGCAGGGTGACTATATACAGTCTTGCCATACTCCTTTCCCAATTTTGAACCAATCAGTTGTTCCATGTCCAGTTCTAACTGTTTCTTCTTGATTAGCAGACAAGTTTTTCAGGAGACAGATAAGGTCGTCTGGTACCACCATCTCTTTTAGAATTTGCCACAGTTTGTTGTGATCCACACAATTAAAGGCTTTAGCGTAGTCAATGAAGCAGTTTTTTTTGGAACTCCTTTGCTTTCTCTATGATCCAGCAAATGTTGGCAATGAGTTCCTCTGCCTCTGTCAAACCCAGCTTATACTTCTGCTAGTTCTCGGTTCACATACTGCTGATGCCTAGCTTGTAGTAGTTTCCGTATAACCTTGCAAATGCGTGAAATGAGCACAACTCTACTATAGTTTGAACATCCTTTGGCACTACTCTTCTTTGGAATTGGAACATAAACTGACCTTTTCCAATTCCGTGGCCACTGTCAAGTTTGGCATACTGAGTCCAGAATTTTAACAGCATCATCTTTTAGGATTTTAAATAGATCAGCTGGAATACCATCATTAGTTTTGCTTTAGTAATGCTTTATAAGGCCCACTTGACTTCAGGATGTCTGGCAACCACACCATTGTGGTTATTAGGGACATTTAGATCTTTCTTGTATAGATTTTGTGTATTCTTGCCATCTCTTCTTAATCTCTTCTGCTTCTGTTAGGTCCCTATTATTTTTGTCCTTTATCATGCCCATTTTTGCACAAAACGTTCCCTTGACATCTCCAATTTTCTTGAAGATATCTCTAGTCTTTCCCAGGCTGTTTTTCCTTACTTTTTTGCATTGTTCATTTAAGAAGGCCTTATCTCACCTTGCTATTCTCTGGAAATCTGCATTCATTTGGGTATATCTTTCTCTTTGTCCCTTGCCTTTTGCTTTCCTTCTTTCCTCAGCTATTTGTAAAGCATCATCAGATAGCCATTTTGCTTTCTTGCATGTTTCTTTGGGATGGTTTTAGTAGCTATCTCCTGTACAATGTTGCGCACCTCCATCCATAGTTTGCCTGGCGCT
>JANHZU010007459.1:19045-29377 GCA_032468055.1 Acrochordus granulatus | reverse complement strand
TGGATTAAAGGTGAAATGTCTTCTACTTAAAAAATCCAATCCAGATGCCTGTTTTTTAAACTTTTGTTGCGATACATCAAGGTAGTAGGCATTTATGGCTTCCTAATTTGTTTCTCTGTTCAACAAGAGCAAGGGAGCTCTGTGAATAATGTAGTTCATGTTTTCTTACTGTAGAATTTGATCATCAAATGTGATCAGTATGAAATGTAAGTGTGAAAAATGTATTTCATTTTTGATGAAATACAGTTTTGTATAGGTGATATCTCCCTTTCGTCTTGTGATTACATTTGCTGACAAGAATGCATTTCTATATTTCCTTTAACTTCTCCTCCTCCCTTTTTAAAAATAACAAATAGCATGGAGGTAATATTTGACTTTTTCTAGTTGTAATTATCAGTTACTTTTAATAATTTTTATTGAGTGATACAAATGGTTTATTTCACATATGCTTCTTGTCATAGTCTACTGAAGTCCTGAATCTTTGGCAAGATTGTTCTTGTGCTATTTTCACAGATTACAGAAATGGAAGGACAGCAGCTACTTATGTTTAAAGAAGGTTAGATTCAAGAAGGTGGCTTTCTGAAAGCTGCTTTTACAATGTTATTCACAGTAACTCTTAGCCCAAACAATGGATGTGGTGCCTCTATGTCTACTGTCAAACACTAGGCTGCATTTTTTACAGACTAGCTATGTGATCGCAGACTGAATCTATGCATTTTTCAGCAAATAGCTCCCAGGATTATTTATAGTAATGTACACTTAGGAAATTATAACTCTTTATCTCTTGCGGACCTCATCTTATTTGTTTAAATGCCTTACAGTGCACTTTTTGTTTGCCACCCACTTTGTTGTTCTATAGCAATTATTTTCAGCCTCAAACTGAAGTGCTGCTTTTTGTGGTTCAGTATTTCACAAAAATGGTATTGCTGAAATGGATAAAATCATACATCTGTAAATATTTTTGGACTATGTTTTTTTATACTGTAGACAGCAAGCAGAGTTCACACCTGAATTCCAAAATGCAAGTTATTTCAAATCAGCTTCCTCAGAGTAGGCATTATAATTGATATACAATTCAATTTTCCCTATGGAGGGGTAGCATATGACTTTCACAAGTATATTAATCAAATGGCTAAGTGCATAAACACTGTTTTATTGTGCCAGATGTAAATTTAGACATTAAAGAAAATCTGTAATGCAGATTTATCTTTTCCTTATGATTATGTCTCTTGCAAGAAATTGCATAACTGTGAAATTCTACTCAACTTTTAACTAGTCATTATCAAATGGTACATAAAAATAAAAAGCAAATTTCTAATTCAATACTGCAAAGTTAATCACTCTAAGAGCAAGAGGTGATAAGTGTTATCAAGGTATATAACCAGTTGGAACATTTGAGAAACAAAAATGTGCTTGGATTTATGAAATCATAGCCATTTCAGAAAAATAAAAGGCTAAGTGAAGCTTTAGAATCATGGAATAGTGTCAATTAGAAAGAAACCTTTCCCAAGTTAGGGAAAGCATACAGAAGATGCATTTGGGAATTCTTTCTAATAGTTTTGTTCTGGATCATGTGATAGGAAGAAGGGGGAGAAGGCTTAGAATGGAAATTCTGGCAGTGCTCTAAGCCACAGCCCAAACATCTATCCCACAGGGATACATTTGGGATTTTTTTTTCTAGAATAGTTTACTGAACTGTCTCTGGCTGGATCTGACCCAATTATGAACTTAAATCTTTCTTTTGAAGATTTCTATTCCCTGCCCATCCCACTTTTCACCAGATTTGGTTCTTTTATTTGGTTTTCAGGAAGTTATCCTGTGACATGCAGAAAGATGGAGATCTGACATTATTTCTTTGCAATATTCTTTTGGATAAGAAAGAATAAGGGTGGAAATTTAGTGAGATGAAATGGGCCAACATGAAGGAGTGTATGCATGGTTGGCTAGCATCTTCAGCTATGTTAGATTGAGTACATAGTATTGCAAATCACATATGCACTTTTTAAGGTCATGAAAATGTAAAATGCAATTTTGTATTTATAGTGTTTGCAGTACTGGTAAATTGACGTCAAAAGCAGTTTACAGTGAAAGTCTTTTTTAAAAGTGTAATTGCTATCCAGAGAGGATAGGAATGAGATTCTGGAAGTATGTACAATAGATATCAACATGAGAGAACTGTGATTGATTCAACTATTGATGGAATATGCAACCTGGGAGATTAAAGTACTTGAGCTGAAAAGCATTTTGTAGCCTTATTTTGAGTATCCTGGACAAAGTGTGGAAGCTTGATGCAATAGATATTGAGAGGTTACAAATCATTTTGTTCTTTTCCCCAGGTAGAAATATTCCTTCCCCCCATTCTTCCCCCAACCCATTTTGCATTGGTATGTTAAAACTTAAGAAAGAAAATACAGCAGAGAAATATTGTTTCATCCTCTTCCTAACATTTTCTTCTCTTTCTCTTCAAATGCTATATCCTGTCTGTCAGTGAGAAGCAATAATATGCTCAGATTTGATATAAATAAATTGGATATTGGCTCCTTTTGGGAGAAATCATACCATAGGGAAAGTCTGTCCCTCCTTCCGTAATCTCTTAGTTGGGAGCTCTGAAGAAGACTAATAGTTGCCTGATATTTTAAACAAGAACACTGTTGTTATAAACTGGGGATACTCAGCAATGTCTGGTTTCAAGTCTGTACTTATAATTGATATAATGAGCAGGTGGCATAGCTACTAAAGAAGAAAACTGTGGAACGGGAAAGGCCTATGTGTTAGAATAGCAGTATTTTTAGATTCAATTACTTTCTCTATTAATTCACACCTATATTTATATATTAAATTATATCTCTCATGTACATTCATTTTGTCCTTGTGCTGAATGAAAATGATTATAAACCAGTTTTTCCACTGATTGTGCTTGCTGAAAAAATTGGGAGTTGTAAGCTGAATGCCCAACATCAGATCTAAAACCTTAATGAACACATAACTGAATCTGCTTTATCCCATTTCAATATTTTGTTTTGAGATTGGACAAGACTTTTCAATATAAGCATGCTTTTTCTTGAGATTGTTGAGATATAAGGTGTTCTCTATTATTCTTGATCAAATTAAAATATAATTTATCCAGCACATAGACCATCTGAATGCCCATAGAAAATTCACAAAGAGAGAAGTAGCTATCTAGTCCTCTTTGCTCTAATTTCTACTAATTCAAGGAACACTTTCAAAATGTGACTTACTTAACTACAAAGCTAATAACTATCAGGGATATATTCTATGAGTATTCCTGTTTTTTTAAAGGACCATGCATGACAGTTATTTCTGTACTGAGCTATCTGTTCCTAATTAATTTTTCCCTGATTTCTACTGACAGTTCTTTAAATTTGTGCTCAGAATTCTGGTGTACTTTTCTATTTTTAATTCTCAGATGTTCCAATGATACAATAATTTAATGATATACAAACAGAAAAAGCATTTTCAAGGGGAAAGGAATTTTTTAGCTAATATTCTAGTAAGCAGAATTGTTCTGAGTAGTATTGATGGAATTTCAGTAACAGTCCAGAGATGCTGTGGGAGTAATTAAGGTGGAAGAGAATCAACTCGTGACTTTAGGCTTTTCATTGACCTTGTCATACGCATGTGGATATTCTGTTGGCTGCAGGAAAGAGTGCAGAGCTATTCTTTTTCTACATTTCCTAGGCTCTTTAGCCTGCATTGAGCCAGGAACAGTGGTTGAGGACAAAAGCTGTATATACTGTACAAACAGTGCACCAAAGCAGCAGTACACTGAGTCATTCTTCGCTCTGTGTGAGAACTGAGGGGGACTCTATTCACTTCCTTTGTGCTGATGTCTGTCAACAGCGCTGTTTGAGGCAAGGCCTATTGTGCTGGCCAATGTTTCTTATTGACCCAAGTCTGTGCCTGCAATGTTCCCAGGGTCGAAGTTGTGAGTGAGAGAATGTTTGAAAAGGGGTAATCATAGGGTAAATGCATTTTGCTGCATTGTCATCTGACCTATTAAATCTAAACTGTGGTCTGTGTTAATGCAAACAGATAATTATGTAGTCACAGCTGCAGCTATTGACATCTGGTTACCTCCCAAAGGGGGGAAAATATGTGGTTTTCTCTACTATGTCTAGGCTCTTAGAAGTTTGACTTTAATAATATTAAATATAAAGAGAGGTTGGATTAATAAGGTAGACAAGTCAATAAGATGGATACTTTTATATAAGCAAGGAAGGATAGCAATGTTCATGTTATCTTATTCTTTTTTTCAGTGATTTCCTTTTAGTATTAAGAAATTTAATTTATTAACTATTATGAACTGAATTTGGGAAAGTAGATGATATAATGAGCAGGTGGCAAAGCTACTAAAGAAGAAAACTGTGGAATGGGAAAGGCCAATGTGTTGGAATAGCAGTATTCTACTTCCCTACTTCTTTTCATATTATAACACTATTGTGATTTTTATTCACATAACTGACACAATGCTGTGGCCCATATATATGTTATTTGATTTAGTGGTTAAGGCACCAGGTTAGAAAACAGGATATTGTGAATTCTAGTCCCACCTTAGCCATGAAAAAGTGGGTGACTTTGAGCTAGTCACTCTCTCTTAGCGCAACTCACCTCACAGGGTTGTTGTTATGGGGAAAATAGGAGAAAGAAGGTATGTTTGATATGTTTTCTCTCTTGAATTATTTAGAAAAATAATGATGGTGGGATGTAAATAAACTAATAAATAAGAAAATAAAATAAAAAATACCATCCCTTTATATCAAGTTCCTAGGACCTTAGTACTTAAAGCAATATTATGTGTAGGCTTTTTCAGTCCTTAAGTAGCAAGTATGCTGGTGTGGTAATAACATTTCTGGCAATGAATTATATGATTGCTTGCTGTTCAGCATAATATAAGGTTGACACACATTGTACCAATTGAAAATCCTGCTCTGATGCAGAGTAGTATTTCCTGCCTTTTCTTAGGAAACAAGAGGTATTTTAAAAAAACAACACTTTTATTAGGACCTACCAGTATTGAAAATTTAATGATGAAAAAGACTTGCATTTGGAAAAAAAGGCTGCAAGCATTTAGACTTATAAGAAAGTTTAAGAATGGTTTAAATGATTACAGACAGAAATTCCATATGATTGTTGGTCAGCTTTCTTTTTATGTCAACTTGATGGACTTAAATAAAAAATGAGATTACAAATACATTTTTCAGTATTTGAATCATACAGTAGTTAATTAGGCTTCTCAATATGAAGAAAAATCTGGGGGTACTTCAAGATTTGTATTTGTTACAAGAGGCCTTGGATGTGGCCTTAGTGATTTAGAATTCCTGTTACAACTGCAGCTGGCATAACTTTATCTTTGACAAGGATTGGCTCCATATAATGGTAAATTCAAAACTGAACTTGAGAATGGTTTGGAAATTGCAGCTAATTCAGTAGCATCTCATTTAAATATTTAACTGTAGCACTAAAACTCTATGATTAATTAATTTTATTAATTGACTTATTATATTTGCTAACCATTCCACTCATCTAATTTTTCCATGCAAAACTTTTCATGGTTTGGAATTGTCCATGATGACCTCAAAGTGGAGATTAGGATGTAGTAGTTGTTTATATTCACCTATTTCATCTATTCCATGGGTGAATTAATGGTGGCATTTATATCCCAAGTTTCCTCCAAGAGTTCAAGGCAGCATACATAGCACTTTCTGTTCCAGTGCTTCTAGTAGCAGAATCTCCATAGAGCTCCAGTTGGTTGGGCTGAGAGAGAGTAAGTGACCCAAAGTCATCCAGGAAGGTGGACCTGGACCTTCACAATCATGTCACATTGGTAAAAACATTTCTGATAAGGAAGAAGGACATGCTCCAAAGTCAGGATGTTTTAACCATAAAATATTTTTTGTTTTTAGTCTTTTTGTTGAAGATGTCTTGTTGACCATGCCATTTAATAGTAGCAGAAGGACATTTTTCTGCTTTGGTACCAATACTGCAGAAAAGTAGGTCTTTCTATTGCAGCATATTTGCTTGCACTTACCTATAATGAGGAAACAAACATTATGCAGAAATAAAGTTGTTGTGAAACGGTTGTTAAGTGCTTCACTCAATAACTGCAATCCAGCACTCCCAGTTGTAGTTGTTAAATGTATGGAGTCCTAAATAAAGATTGTAAGGTGCCTCAGGGGTGTGGAGGAGAACCTGGGAGGCTCCACTCATGAGCTAAAAATATTCCCTGTGGAAACCCAAGCAGGATTTCAGACCCTGAGTGAAGAGACACTTGCGTGCAACTTGCACCAGCCCCCCACGACTAGCCTGGGGCCCCTGGTATAATTTTTTTGGTTGGTTTTACTGTGATTGTTTAATTTACAACAGCTTAATTAAAATTACATATTATTTGGTGATCCATTGCCTTTTGCCATACTTAGGGATCAATATGCTTGAAATAGTAATTGCTAGGAAACAATAGAAGAGGCTGTATTTGTGAGCTCCTGGAATTTGTGAGCTCCTGGAAGATGCATATAATTGGTCACTGCCGGACATAAAATGCAGGAATAGAAAAGTATTTAGCTTCATCCATGAAGCCTTCCATATTTTATTAGGCCTAGGATAATGTAGATAAAAACAGCAAGTAACCTGAACAAATACACATATGAGGTAGTATGTACATAATAAGCAGTGGTGATGCAGGCAGAATCTAAACTAATCCCATCACAGGGATGTTAGAATACTTATTAAACCAGACTCCTCGATTTAAACAGAAGAAACCAAATGTTTGCCTCGGAGAGAGTGCCATTCACAAAAAATAGAGAGCTTCATTAAGTACTGATAAATGCAGTTTCTCTTGATTTATTTATTTCTGATTAAAAGCGAGTTTTCATAGAATTATGCGGTACTTGATCATTTCTGCTCCTTGATAGGCAGTCGTGTTTGCCAGACTACTATTAAGTATGAGGTGCAGGCTCTGTTCAAAGCAATACTGAAAACAAAGCAAAAACTGACACAGTATGCTTAACCTATGCAGCTGTTACTTGATGTCTTACACTGTGAGAGCACCTTTCTAACAGATTCTCAGGCTCTGCTGTTAGGTCAGAGCAGACTTAGGGCTGAAAGCATGTTGTCCATGCTACAGCTGCATGATTCATTCACTGTGGTCTGATATCAAATGAAATTGAATGTAATTACTTTGTCCACAAGCAAGAAATTTTTACATACAGCCAAAATTTAGACCTGTTCAAACCTAACAAGATGGAAGATCTAGGGTAATCTTGGAAAAGCAACGCAATAATGCCAATTGTAAGGTGATTCCTTGCCTGTGGTTTTGTGAATCATCCTTAGATGAGGAAACACTTGAACAGCTGTAGAGAAGCCAGGTCTCAGCAGTGGGAAACAGAATTGGGTTCCTGTACTCCTGACTTTATTACACATTCAGATTTTGATCCATGGCAATGTTGCTGTCTTTGTAGCAGAAGTTGGGAAGATGGGTGAAAGATTGAAGTGTGGAAAAACGTCTGATCTGCTCCTATTTTAATTTTAATTGGTTTTGAAAAAAAGCTTCACGATGAAGCTGAGAGCTCAATCATAACATCAAAATTGAAGTCCAGATGACAAGATTTAGAAGCCTCCAGATTTACTTCTTGGATCTTTCCTGAATGAGGAAAGGGAGGGCTGGAGGCAAACAGCTACCAAGCAAGACTGGAGAGCCGCTTCTCTCCTCCTCTTCCCTCCTCCCCAGGTTGTTCTGCAGCTCTTCCTGCTGCTGCTGCCCCTCCATTCACCTTTGCTCATCCGCGGAGCAGAGAAGCAGTCATGAATCTGGGGTAAGTAAGGAAGCGAAGTCCTGTGGAACAGGAGGAGGGGCTACAGTGATGATCACTGAATTTGTCGATTTTCATTATCAATTTTTATCAATTTCATCAATTAGTCATTGCAGCACTAAAGTCCACACATCTTAAAATTGCCAAGATTGGACATGCCTGTTATAATTGAAAAAAATAAGATGAAGGAAATTAAGACAGATGTGCTAAACTACCTGCCATGGAACATTCGAATCTTAATATCGGCATTTCCATATATTCTAGACATAGCATGATCTCAGTATGGGCTTGTTCCAATGTTTGAGAAGTGACCTCGTTCCAAAATAGCATCTCTAGGTAACAGGACAGAATTTTTTGAAATAAAGACTGGAATGCTTGGACTACCTCATTTGAGGTCAGAATGGCCCATTTTATGGTTAGAATGGTTTATAACATGCTTCATAACATACTCCTCACACTTATGATATGTTGTAGCGTCTCCATGGTCAAAATATTAAAATTTGGGTGCTTGGCAATTGGAATGTATTCCTGAGGTCACATAATCTCCATTTGCAATTTTTCCTGCTGGCTTCTGACAAACAAATTCAATGGAAGAAACCAGGTGTGACTCACTCAACAATTGAATTTCTGATACTAGAAACTATCTGCATCTATTTCTGATACTAGAAACTTCTACATCAGTGTAGACGAAAAAGATGTGGAAGTAATAAACCTTCTATGCATTCCAATGATCTTATCTATTCCAGCAATTGAAATTTGTAAAAGCTGGGTGGAATATATGAAGCTGAAATAAACTATGTTTAACACATGGCATGGTTTCCATGGTGTTGAGGCATTTATTACAGAAATCATAGATTCAAGTTTGGAATAATTACCATTCAAACCTAATCTTTTTTTTGGCTAAGATACTATGGTAGTGTTTCATTCTAAACTGTGTTGAGTGTTGCTGATTACTTAGGTAAATTTAAACATCATTTCAGACCTGGTTTGGGTATAAGAATTTAGTGCCATGATTATGTTTCTCAGGAATTTTGGAGGAGGGGTTGACCTCGTAGGTTTCCTGATCCAAATTTCTTATACTTTTCAACATAACCAGTTGCTGCCCCTTACTAAATTGATTTTTGTTCTTCACACCTGCACACTGGGTCAGATATACAGACCTGTAAGTACATCCAAGACATAACTCAAGTGACTTTTAAAACTACATCCTTATTTTATGATCTCATAACAATTTATAATTAGAACATATAATTAATTGAAGTAAAAAATACCATTTTGATGTTACTGATGTGGCTGCTTTAAGGGGTTGCAAACTGATAGTGTGTGTGTTTATGTATACACACACACACACTCCTACATCTCTGAAGCACCTTTTGTTTGAATCTGATCCAGAGTACATTACATCCTTCAAACTACTGCTATTCCTGCGTCTGCCTAGATTTCTCTCTATATTTAATTGTAGACTTCCATTTAGAATCATGTATTTAATTATTGACTATTGGAACCTGAGGATTCATTCATAGATAAATGTTTCCAATGACTAATGCAAAACAATTTAAAAGTATGCAGCTTCTTCACAGTTCTGTTTTGCATATGTCACAGTTAACTGTTTTGTGTAATAAGTATTAAACTTACTAAGTTTAAAAATTGTACTTCTTTGTTTACTCTTTGAAAGCTTCTGTTTGAACTGGCCATCACTTCCTCATGTATGGACAGCCTTGTCTTTTTGAAACTTCCTGTCAAATTTATTGTTACATAAGGTTTGAAATGAAAAAGAAGAAGAATTAATGAAAAGCCTAAAAATACGATATGTAACATAAAGCCATGCTGTCAGTGGTACTTGGTCAAAGCTTACCCTAAGCCACTTTAGACTTTGCTACTTCATTCAGCTTTTTCTTCAAAATACTGCAGGGAACTCCAGAGTTTGTCTTTAAAATAGAGAATGTGGAGAGAGGCCAGGAACCCAAAAGATATTTAATACACTATTGTACTCGTTTTTTTCGATATGATAAATGGCCATTGTACAGATGAGGCTTTGGTGATGCAGTGCATTACGCTTTTAAGCCTCTTGTAGATTTTTAATACAAATTTTCTGGATAACAAGAATTTTCAAACGTAAGTAATAAAGCATGAGAATATCTTGGTATTGTGAGAAATATCTTGTTATAGATGAGGAGATCTTTACTTCTTAATACTTTTTCTCAAGTAGGCTTAACAAGTCTTTAAAAAAAGATGAAAGTTGCAAGCAGAGATTTTGGAATAATTACTTAAAGATTGTCTAATTTTTTTATTTCTCAATTTAAATGTTACTATGTAGGACAAGCAAAAAATTTAAACAGAAAATATTCCGCAAGACGAGCCACAACTCGCGAGATGAGGAAATTTCGTGCCAAACCTTGCGCATCATCAGGAAGCGCGCTCTGTATTTCCCATTCAGGCAACTCCACATGAGAGTTCTGCCGACTCTTACCTCGTGCTTTACTCCATTGTTGCAGACAGCAACCCC
>JANHZU010007458.1:50271-61929 GCA_032468055.1 Acrochordus granulatus | reverse complement strand
CCTCCTTCCTTCCTTCCTTCCTTCCTTGCTTGCTTGCTTGCTTGCTTTCTGCACTTTGTTTTTTTCCTTTCTTCTTTTCGGCTTTTACTTTTTTATTAGCTCAGGTTCGTTTGAATGCTTCTGGTAAAACTTTCAATAAAAGTTTATTTTTTAAAAAAGCCTATTGGTGCAGATTTTTTTTATGGTTGTATGTAATTCTGTAACCTGCCGTAAATCTTTGGCAGTTTAGGGTATAAAAATGATATTCGTGAGTGATAAAAAAACATAGGCTGAAATGGTGTAATTGAATTTGGTCGTTTGGCTGCCAAATTCCAGCATCATCTTGGGACATTTATGGATGTAACGGGTCTGCTGCTGGGCTATGTGGAGAGAGCTCATTGGCTGTGGATTGTCCTCTTAGGGCACTGAGTCATGTCTGCTGTAAAGAAGAACCTACTTGTACCATGTCTTCATGATGCCCTCTGTATATGTTACAAGGCTTGGCCCCACACCTTACTGTATTAGAGGTAGTGGTAGAGGAGTAGATAGGTTATGGTGTACTGGACTGCCATTATAGATAATGCAGACACTTATGTGCCCTCTAGTGCACCAACCTCTGAGTATTTACAGGAATCGTCCCACACATTATTGGTGGAAGAAGGGCAGATAGATCAATAGGTTATGATGTACCAGACTGTCAACATCCTCAACATTCATTATGGATGATGCAGATAGTGAATGTGCTGCATGGCGCACCACCAGCCTCTGTGTATGCATCAAGGATTGGTCCCACACCTTATTGTTGGTGGAAGAGGGGCAGATAGATCAATAGGTTATGATCTGCTAGACTGCCAACATCCTCATGATTCATTATGGATGATGCAGATAGTGAATGTGCCACTTGGCGCATCACCATCCCATATGCCCTGCCATAATTAATAGGGCGGGCGGCTAATATGGAGGTGGGATCGTCAGTCTACTAGCCACTTCCCAGATGACACATGACCCCCAGGCTTCTAGGCATTTACGGAAGGCTAAAAGGATGGGGGCTGATCTCATCTCTGGTGGTATGATGTTCCACAGGCCAGGTGTCACTTCTTCTGGACCCAGCCAGCCAAAATTCCCTGGGTGATGGGATCTGTAGCAAGCCTTTACTGCTGGCACAATTGAGCAGGCTGAACCCACTGGGGAGAGACAGTAACCTGGACCCATGCCGTGAAGATGGTACATCAATAGAAGATGGTTGTGCGGTGTCTGGTTGGAGCTCCTTGTTCACTCACTTCCTTATCTGTTGGGTTGGGTTGGCCAAATTGTTCAAGGAACACGTCACTTCCCTCCACCCTGGTATAACTTCAGATCTCTTGGCCTCCATAAGCCACGTCTGTTCTCTCAGAGCCAAGGATATGGCTCGTCATATTCTTCCCTTTGTTGTGCTGTCTTCCTGCTGGGAACCAAGCTTCTCAACATGACATCAGTTCGATGTCGCAATCCCTCCCAGGTGGCTTTTTGAGAAACAGAGGGCGCCCCTTCCAAGGTAGCTGCCATGGCAAGGTGACAAAAGTCACCATGTGCTTGAGCAAACAGCACAAACTTTTCTGGCTGAGGTGGGATGAGATGAAATGATATGGAAAGGAGGCACAGACATGAACGTGAAGCACTGCCCGTTCACCGCCTGGGTGATTAACAACAATTATTTCCCCATTAATTCATAACCTGGGCGAGAGGGAAGTCCCAATTGCTTCCCGCTGTCTAGAATGGATGGCTGTGTTTTGCAAGAGGCTTGTTAAAATTGGAACATTTCACCTCTGAGGATAGATTGTGGGTTTTTTAGGCCATTCGAGAAGAATGAAGAAAGGACTTTCCAAAGCACACAGAACGAGGCCCGTCTTCAGACAGAAACACGACGTTCTTGCTGGTTTGTAGGACACCCAATGATGAGCGCTGTAAACTCGCAGAGAATTTTTTTTTCCTGAGCCAAAACATTTGCGAGTTGCTGGGAAAACAAAGCAGCCCCGCTTCGTAACCACAGTTCTTCACCACACCAAAGAAGGGTCAGAGCTTATCAACGAAAAACAATGATAAAGATGAAAGAAAAACATCTCTAGGATTGAGGTTATATTCTGCCTGCATTGAGATCTTGGGATATTGGAAGCTTTCTGTTTATATTGACGTACCCAGGTGACAAGAGACCATGTTTTTAAACTTAAGATTGCAGGAATATTCTTCTGCTTGAGATTTAACTCTTTGTCTTAGAAGTTCTTTCTCATCTTCCTGCCTAACGAAGACGGGCATAAAATGATCTATCGATAAAGCATTTGTATTCCAGTTCCCCCCAGATGACTTGCAGTGCTCAGATAAAATCTAAAAATCTTGTCTTAAAAAAACAGATATGAAAGGTAGTTAACAACTGTTTATTGTGTTAATTATTTTTACGTTGGTAGACCAACATAAAAAGCTACTTTAAAAAAGAAGATATATTTACATGGTAAAAGAAGAGTTTCTGAGTCAGTGACCCACCCATTCTGCCTATTAACTAATATATCCAAATCTCAGTTTTTCAATCCGACACGCAAAAACTTGGAAGTGATTCCTGTGGCATTTAATCGGGCTGATCTAGGTTGCCCTGTTAGAGAAGACAAAGCCAAAATACCTAGAAAGGGAATAAACCAGCTTAACAGCCTTGCTGGGTTTTGCATGAGTCAGGCTCAGAGACAAGGAAAAGAGGTAGCCCTGAGGTCACTTTTATATATTTACAGATGTCCACCCTTGCCATGGCTATGGGAAACAGAGAAAGCATCCCAAGTCACAGCTGTAACACTTTGGGGGGAATGAATCAAATTCTCCCAGACGGGGAGTTATGATGAGCTTTGAGTCAAAGCTCAGAGCCCCCCTGCTTGGTTTGGCTCAGAGAAGTGTCAATAGACTGTTTTCCAACTTCTCAGACCCAAGGGATGGTCAGAAGCTATGTGCTAAACACACTTGCTAGCAAAAGAACCTCTCTGAACATCAGGAATTGAGTCAACAAGCCTTGGGTAGGCTGTATGATTCACAGCCTGCCTACTGAGGGCCACTCCAGATGTGCAGCTGATTGCGCAATAGCCTAAGCCTGTTCTTGCATGGGCCAGGCATGGTACAAACATCAGGACTGAGGTGGCTTCCTGTCCCAGCAGGGGATCCTAATTGCATGTCCTCCCATGGAAAGGAGGGAGAAGAAACCACAGGATTTGCCTGCTGGAGAGATGGAGAAAGGACAAGTAGGATCTTCTCTGGTTTAGGAAAAAGGATTTTTAAAATCCCAGGATGGGTCTGACAGTAGAAACAGTGGCTTCGTACACAGTCACTTGAATGCAGATCCACCAGAAACATTGCCTGAATTTCGGTCTGTCCTGTAAGAATGCCTTTGTCCATGTACAGATGGTCCTTGACTTAAAACCATTAGCACAGCAACCGTTTGAAGTTACAATGGCACTGAAAAAAGTGACCTCCAACTGATCCTCACACCTATAACCTTCACAGCATTCCCATGGTCACATGATCAACATTTGGATGCTTGGCATCCAGCATGTGATTATGATGGTTGCAGCATCCTGGGGTCAGGTAAAAATATGTTTCTGACGTCGGGACATACAGTGCTTTTAACATCCCCAAAGCAGGTTAGGTGCATAGAAAAGAGGTAAGGAAAACAGAAAAGAGGAGTGAAGGAAGGAAGGAGGGAAGGAAGGAAGGAAGGAAGGAAGGAAGGAAGGAATTGTGCTCACCCCAAAGGGCAAAACTGGACTCTAAATCTTTATTGCTCAGCATTGTCACTGTTTAGCTTGTTATGTGAGAACTTTCTCTGGTCGGTGTCCTGTACCCTGCCTTTTGAGAAACGTATACATTCTTGCCACCTCTTCCATTTCTACCTGGATTGAGAAAGTCTCCTGGATAGGAGCAAAATGTTTCTGATTTCAATCTACTAATAAAAGTCCAGTTGCCTTTTCTGGGAAAGTTTTGGGTTTTTCCAATTTCGCTACAAATCATGTCCTGGATTAATAAGAATATACATGGATAGCTAAGTGCGTACCTTCGTAGGACCCCCGTGCTGCCCTCGTGTCCAGCTCCTGCCAAACTTGGATCTGGGGAACAATAAGTTTCATTCTCCCTAGTGCTTCTGTACCTCCAAAATCATTGCTGCTGACCCCTTTTCAGAAAATTTTAAATTGCAAATTTCTCCCAGAAAAATTCAATCGGGAACTAAATGGGCCTGATTGGAAATGGGGAAATAGAGCTTTGCTCTCAGTTTTCCCTATCACATCTCATCTGTCTGACTGTGCCAGATTAGGTAACTCCCTTCTTTGTGGGGATTGGCATGTTGAGGCAACTGGCAAAGGCCTGTGGGCTTAGAGGGGTCCTTACCCATCTATCCACGGTGCCATGCAGAATAGAGACCACAGCATTTCTATACAGGAACAAAACTCTCACTGGTTCTCACTCATTTCTTCAGTCCTAGTTGGCAGGCTGCCATCTTACATTATCTCAAATGAGTTGTGACCGCCTCAAGACTGGTGCCAGCCTGGTTTCCTTTTTTTTTTGACCTACAAAGCAGGAGCCCATTGCCCTTCTGCAGAGGTTGGCAAGGCCAGGTGGCTCTTCTCCCAAGGAGCTGCTGTTATAGCACTTTTCAAGACGGTCCCAAGTAAGATGAGCAGTCTGAATGAAGGAAAGCTGATAACTAGTTATAACAGGTAAAATCTGAGACTACACCTAAGAAATTGATCTTTATTTCATCCCAGGCTCCATGGCTCTTCTCCAGGGGTGGGCGGGGATGTCAGTTGAGCCTATCTGAGCGTGGCTCGGCTTGTGAGTCTTATCATGGTGTTTCGGTAATTGCATTTTGATTATTTTAAATTTGTTTCGTATTTTGTGGAATATATTTATCTGCTTGTTTATTTATTTGTTGTTAGCTGCCCCGAGTAACGTCCATAAGATGAAGAGCCATATTAGCTCTCTAAACAAATAAGTAAACAAAAGTAATTTTGATTTATTAGTTCACTGTCGAGACCGCCTGACTCCACAACAACTCTGGGCGGTGTGCAATTAAAAAAGAATGAAAAAGAAAACATATATCAAAGAAAAGGGAACATAAACCACAAGCGTGCAGCAATTATTTTATGCTGAAGGAGGAATCTACGCAAAATGAAAAATGGATCTCCTTTTTTAGTCTTTGATTCTAAACTCAGATACATAATTTGCACGTTGAATACACTGGAAATAGACACACACACAGATCTAAGTTCCCCTAGCAAACTATGGCTAAAGCATTGCAGGAGGCTGCCCACAACCCAGAGGACTGGCCCCAAGCACCATTCATGCTAGACCAACGTGCGCATTAGCTTCTGTGATTTTCATAGTCCTAGACAGGATGATGCTCTGAATCACAGAACAGAGACAGCTTCTTGGCCTGTGAAAGGAAGGCTGCCAGTGTCACTTAAGTTACAAATCAACCTGACAGTTGCAAAAAGAGGTGCAAACAGACCAGCTTGCTCAAAAGAAATAAAATAGTCACTAATATTCGGTGAGAAGAAAAAGGAAACATAGCAAAGTTTGTAGGACAGGTGTTCAGTTCACTGTACTCGCTGAATTAGCTGTAGCTTCCTTAACTGAAAAAAATCTTACTGAATCTCAGTTCTTGGATTTTCTACTGAGATTATCTAAGTCAGTGATTTTCAGCCTTGGCCACTTTAAGATGGGTGGACTTCAACTCCCAGAATTCCCCAGCCACCACTGTGGATTTCAAATCCCAGAATTCCGCAACCACCATGCTAGGGAATTCTGGTCATTGAAATTCACCCATCTTAAAGTGGCCAAGTTTGAAAAAACACTGATCTAAGAGGTTCCAGTTCTTGTTGAGTAGATTATGGCTGCAAGAGGCACAATCCAGGTCATTCAGGTTGGCCTGTTTGGTGAGCCCCAAGACTGCCTGACCCCCCTTATTCCTTACCTCGGCAGGCCTTGCGATCAGTGATAGATTTGCTCACATCGCGGTAAAAGCCCTCTTTGCAGTAATGGCAGTGACGCCCAGCTGTATTGTGCCGACAGTTAAGGCAGACGCCACCGCTCTTCCGCCCAGACAGCTTGTACAGCTCCATGTTGAAACGGCAACGACGGGCATGGAGGTTGCAATTACAGGCTGCAAGGAAAAGATGGAAGAGGTGAAAAGGGGCGAACATTTCTCAATCCCTAGCAAGAGACTGGCTGTGAACTCTCAAGCCAATTGCATTGAAAAAGAAAGCCTTTAATTTGGTGGGGTTGACCTGGAGTCTTACTCAGTCCAATGGCTTGACAGAGATAAGCCAGATTCGTCATCCAGGCAACAAGTAGTAAAACATGGTTGAGGTCTAAAACGAGAAGGCATGCACAAAAAGAGGCATACACCTCCCTAATTCACATTAGTATAAGGGGGTGGGGCAGGGAGAGTAAAGCATAGTCAGACTTGCAAGATTGCTATGATTCCAGGCGCAGCCCAAATATGGCATAGAACAATCCAGCCAAAGTTCAGCTTTTTATTTGCTTATATCCGATAGACAGAATCTTGCCAGACGAAAACTCGACCACTGTCAGACCAGTAGATATACCCTGGGAGATTCTAGGGAGTGGCTGTCCTAACTCTCTTCCTCTGTCTCCCATCCAGCTCTGTCTCTTGCCTTGTCCCCTTCTTTGGAATGTGCTCCCTCCAGCCTGAGATACTGCCACTTCACTGTTCATCACACTAACTCCCCCTCCATTGGCACCATCCCTCACATCTAGCCAATACTGTATTAATAAAGATAGTTTTAGCCTTTGTATGGAATCAATTTCTTGTTTTGGTCCACCTAGTGGGGTTGACAGCTTTCAGCGTTGTCTCCACCCCCTGATATATTTTGCAAAGCAAGCAGTTCAAAACTGCAATACATCATGGATTGATCTCTAAGATTACTTTGAAACATCCAGTATTTGGTTGTGCCAATATCTGGCTGTGATGTCCAAACAGAGCCAGCCTGTTAAAACAAATCCAGAGCTGCGTGTATTCATTAAAACTATTTCATCCTGTCCTATACTTTCTCACTAAAAACAGCAGAAGGAAAATAATTTCATTTGGGGGAAATCCAGAGGCAGGTACTCAACATGCTCTTAAATGCTCATACGATGATGTTCTCTTGGAATGGTACCAGTTCAGACTCTTGAACCCAGCCTCTTGCTTGTTCAAATATTTCAACAGACCACAAAAAGCCTGATTTTGGAGACCTGGCATGAAGGCTCAAAACAAAAATTGGAGAGAACTGTTTTCCATCCATAGGAATCCTTGTTTCCTCCCCAGATGGCGAGTTCGCTGCAGCCAAGTTGCAAAGCTGAGAACGGAGCCAGAGGGTAGCGGAGAGACCTGCTGAAGTCATTTTGCTCTTCACCACCTCCATGAAGACCCTTGTTCGCTTCTTTGGATTTCCCTCCCCAGAAACCAACTTATGGATCCATACATGCAGCTAGACCCTTCAGAGGGGATCACTACTAGCTCCTGTTTTAACCCATTCATAGAAAGACCGTAGAAAAAAGACCTCTTCCAACAGCACCTGATGGTTTGCTTTGCCCTCATTCTACCCCCTCCTGGTCAGATTCAGGCCAGAGGGAGAGTTTTTCCAGGCACGCTGCAAAATTCATTAATGTGCCAGCCCAAGATTTCATGGCTGGCTTTGCTTATCATTTGCATGAAATGTTGTCCCCTGTTTGCAAAGCTTAAGATTGTTTTTTTCAATGCAGCTGTAGAGGACTAGGAAGATTGGAGAGAAGGGGATCTTGAAGGTGAAAGAGGAGAGCAGCAAGTGCGGGAAAGGGCTGGACATTCAGAGGTTTACATCACTTAGAATCATGTTTCCTGATATTTTCGCAGAAAACATTGCTGCATTCTATTTCATGACGCTACTGCACAAAGAGAGTGATAATATATTTCCAGAGTGCGTCTGATTGCACAATAAAATAGGACGTAAAAAAATAAAAAGTTAAGAAAAGCAATCAAAAACTACTGGATCTCCTTCAAAGAGTTCTTGATAATTGGGCATGTCCAGTCATTGAATAAAGAATTAGAAATAAAGCTATAGGTAGTCCTCGACTTATGACCACAAATTTCTGTTGCTAAGCAAAGTAGTTATTGAGCCGTGCCTGATTTTTGCCATGGTTAAATGAATCACTGCAGTTCTTAAGTGAATCACATGGTTGTTAAATCGAACTTCACCCATTGATCTTCCTTGTCAAAAGCCAGCTGGGAAGATCTCACATGGTGATCACAGGATGCTGGGTCACTCATAAATGTAGAGTCCCAGAGATCCCCAGTATGACCAATACCAGTTTGTGATATAAAATTCACCAGTTGTTGGCTAAATTACAGCAATGTTTTGGTTAAGATTACAGACTCAAAGATCTGTGAAACAGCTTTGTCTTCATAGCCTCTGAAAAGGCCATTAGGAAGGGCTGCATCTACATCTCTAAGAAGGTGATCTTGTCCCCTGGTAATTTTCTGGAATAAAAAGGTTAAGTGCCAGTCATGGCTGACTCTAGGGGGTGGTGCTCGTCTCCATTTCCTAACTGAAGAGCCAGCATTTGTCCAAAGATGCTCCCGTGCTCATGTGGCTGGCATGACTATACACTGAGGCGCACAGAATGCTGTTACCTTTCCCACCAAAGGTGGCACTTATTTATCCACCTGCATTTTTTACATGCTTCCGAAGTGCTAGGTTGGTAGGAGCTAGGCAGACAATGGGAGCTCACCCCGTTACGTGGCAGCGCTTGGGTCTCGAACCGCCGACTTGTCAACCTTCAAGTCTTAACCGCTTTTCTGGGATATGGCCTCCAATCTACCAATCTATAGCCATTGAAATAGAAGATACCTTCAAACAAAGACGGTCTTTCGGTTGGAAATTCCTAAAAACTCACAAGTATGCCAACTCTGATCTCATTGTTGGATACATAACATATAATTTGCCCATAGAAACAGAAATAAATTAATTGCTGCGGACTCCTTGGTGCTCTTTGAGCTTGGATGCCTTCAGGCAGATGTTTCATTACCAAACTAGGTAACATCACCGAGGCACCAAAGGCTCCACAGTTCAACTCTGAGTTACAAATTAATTACTTCCTAAACGTGCACCACCTGGATATCCATAAGCACTCAGATCTAGCAGAAGCTCCCCGTGTCTTATTTCGCTGTCTTATTTCTCAAGAGAAACTTGAGCTGGAGACATCTTCTACTTGCGACTCTGTCCTACCGAGGAAAAAGAACCGTTCCAAACAATTGCCTAAGTTTCTATGATCGGTTCAAGTCTTCCTCCTTTTTTTCTTCCACGAGCATGAATAGCAGGCAAGGAAAATTAACCCCAAGGCTATCTACTGAAGATACCAAAGCAACATCTTGTGTCCTGGTAATAAGATGATGAGTTGGCAGCAAGACTGATTCTAATATCGATCAATAGAGGTGGACAGGAGTGGAAAATACGATGCTTTCTGCAAGTACGCAACTCTTGAGTTGTTATGATGCATAGTAGAAGTGTGCTGAGCTTGCTCCCCAAAAATCTCAACACACGATCACCAAACGAATCCATTAATTCCATCTACCCACCATTAGTGTAGTCTTTGACCCATGTAAGGTATAAAACTGAAACTCCAAAATTAATCACAAAATTACTAGCTAAAGCTTAGAATGGCATATACTGCAGATAGAAGCATCCAAAGAATCACAAATAATTTTAAATGATAACAGTGTCAAATTCATACATTCCATTGTGACTATAAAGCTAAAATCATAAAACTAAATTCTTGTGTAGATTTTTATTATTTTTAGACTGAGGTTGCATTCTGTCCAGTGACTTTGAGTTGGGCAGCTGATACATATCAACAAGCAAACAAATCTTTCTGGAGTGTTTCTTTGGAGATGGGCCCTCAAACGTTGTGTATTTTTGTCACAATAGAGAACAAAAGCAGGGGGGCTCCATTATTCTAGAAGTTAAATGGAATAATTTCTAGGCAGAAACAAGATTCCTTTTAGAATCAACTGAAAGTTTAAGAAATAATGGGCAAACTTTTGAATTTTGAGCAATTCTTCATCAGGCCCGATCGCTAAAAATTCAGGAAAAAATCGACGATACTGAGGTTTTCTTAGTGATTATGGTGGGCTTCGGTTTACCAGATTTTCAGTGTTATCACTCAGCTTTTCTTTTAGTTTGAGGAAGCAGGATGGAAGGAGTATGGCTGTTTTTGAATTTTGGTTTTGGAGATGACACTTGAAAATATCATGGACAGCCAAAAGAAGAAACTAATGGATCGTAGATCAGATCAGTCCAAAGTTCTCCTTCCAACCAATCACAGAGGACCATGCTCCAATGATCCCGTGTTGATACACTATGCAAAGACATGCTCTCTTGAGATGTTTATAATGCTGGGAAAATTGGAAGGAAAGAGAACAGGATGACCAAAAGGAAGTGGGTGGGTTCAGTTAGAGTAACAATGGATTGAAAGATCTGAAGACCAGGTTAGAGACAGATCATCACGGAGAAAATCTATCTTGGCGATCATTAAAAATTGAATTGACTGGACATGATCCCTTTCTGTAGAAGGAAAACAGTTCTGAATATGAACAAGGCAAAGTTTTCTCCTGTTCACTTGTGTCTGACTCTAGAGGGCGGCACTCATTTCCATTTGAGCTGAAGAGCCAGCGTTGTCTGAAAGTGATCATGTGGCTGGCATGACTGTACGCCGAGGCGCACAGAACGCGGTTACCGTCCCATCAATTTAGGTGGTGCCTATATATCTGCTCGCATTTTGCATGCTTTTGAACTGCTAAGTTGGCATTTTGAATTGTATGCCTCGTATAACCCCTCTGAACTCTTGCCGTCTTCGGGTCACTGTAAACAGTGATTATCTTTTCCAGCTCTGAAGACCACCAGAGGTACAGTATTTGGTCACCAATATGTGAACCATTAATATGTGGCTGGTAATTAAGTTACATCTGTACTGGGTAACCAAGTGGTTCAAATGGGGCACAGTGGCACAAGCGGTTAAGATGCTTGGCTTGTTGGCTGGAAGGTCGGCGGCTCGAGATTGAGATAGGGTAAGCCTCAGCCCTGCCAGCCTCGCAGTTTGAAAGCATGCAAATGCGAGTAGATAAATAGGTGCCACCTAAATTGGTGGGAAGGTGACAGCGTTCGGTGCCCCTTGGCGTATAATCATACCATCCATGTGACCACGGAAGCAAAGAGGTGCGGGGGCGCAGCGGATTAGTGCCGCCAGTTATGCCGACCAGAAATGGCCAGCATGCTGGCAGGTTCGATCTGCAAGCTCCGCATGACGGGGTGAGCGCCCGTCACTTGCCTCAGCTTCTGTCCACCCAGCAGTTTGAAAGCACATCACAACTGGCGAGTAGATAAATCGGGTACCACTTCGGTGGGAGCTGGCCGGCTATGGTGGGAACGGGCGAGCCGAGCGACAAGTCGGAAGCAGATGACCCTCCTGCCGGGGGCAGAGCAGGAACTAAGGAGATGCCCGGATGCAACATCACCAGCCAGCCGGGGGCCGGGGTTAGTTACACAAAAAATTGTACAATACTAATCTATGTAAGCCGCCAGGAGTCTTCGGAAACTGGCGGCATAGAAATGTGTGTAATAAATAAATAAATAA
>JANHZU010007458.1:38057-50171 GCA_032468055.1 Acrochordus granulatus | reverse complement strand
TCTATCTATCTATCTATCTATCTATCTATCTATCTATCTATCTATCTATCTATCTATCTATCTATCTATCTATCAGTGTCTGTCTGTCTGTCTCTCTGGGTTTAAAACCATTTACAAATCATAATGATAATCATAATAATGGCATTGCATCATTTTTGGAATGCTACATACAGAAAGAAAATTGGTCTGTTCAGGAAAAATATGGGCAAAAAAATGCCCATATCTATTTGGGAAAGTTCATTCTTCCTGTGCAGGAAAATGTACTTTTGAGGACTGGGGGATAAAAATGGGAATGATGGGAAAGAGGCCAAGAGGACCATGGATTCAGGGAAAGAACTCGTGAAAAAATATATGTTTTTTTTCTGTGAAATATCAATGGCCTGAAAATGATGGCGATTATAATTTAATTCTTTGCTTTGCAACCCATTCATCCCCTGAACTCCTCATTGCAAAGAAGACAGGAAGCATCAAAGCACACCAAGAAAGCTTGCTTCCTTTGGATGTATTTCTTGTCTGTGCCATCGCTGGGGAAGACAAAAGCAAGTTCTTACACGATTCTCAACAGTTGTTAAAGTTGGCAAACGTTAAGTGGCAAACGCTAAGTGGCAAACGTTAAGAGAAATGAGATAGTCTGGCGTCTGCTTTCTCACATACTGCGAAGCATTTTCTGCCAGCTACTGCTGCTGAATTATTTTTCCTTTCTTAAAATACAAACGTCGCGTAGAGAATTCGAAAATACTTCCTGGATTTTTTGTTTGCACTTTACTCAACCTAAAGCAATGAATGATGCCACTTTTTGCTGTTCCTTTCTTTCCACTGTTCCTTTTACTTTTCACTTTCTTTTCACCAGCCTAATTTCCAGACAGAAAACCAATGAACAAAACAGCAACACCTGTTCTCCCTCAATCTCTTCTCCCTGTGGCTTGCAATTTGAGGAATCGATGCCTAAATTTCTATTGTTTTCTTCTTCCTACTCCATCCTCCTTTCCTTTCATGTTGAGCCTTTGAAACTAGAAATCTGAGGTTGGAACTAGTCCTGTTAAGCTGAAATGTCAAAAAAGGAAGTAGATGTGACATGTAATGGTACTTATCAATAAAGTAGAATAACAGAGATGTTCCTATCATATTAGTTCTTAATTTGTTAGAAGTTTCTAAATCGGTTCCACTTTGAAAATAGCCCTTGAAAATGGGTTGATCCAAACTTGAGACTGATGTGAATTTTGAAAGCATCCCAGAGTATTGATTTTCCTGCGTTCTCTTTTGGTGAGTAGGGATGGTGGGAGAGGAGAAAGAGGCTCTGGGTCTGTAGAAACTATCATGGACATCTGGTAATTAACTCTACACAAGAAGAGGTACATCAATAGTTAGTTTTGCTTTGAGTCTAACCCTTTAAAAAAACACAAGGGATTTAAACAGAAATGGTCAGATTTTTGGAGGTTGTTTCATTTCTGCAGCAAAAGACAATGCACAGAGTTTTTATTGGGCAGATCCACTTTTTCCAGCAATCTGATGCTTATGGAACATCTCCATTCTGCATTATGCACGCTGCACCCCCAAAGCATTAATAACTCCATAGAAAAGGAAACTTTATTGAGAGTCTTAACAACAACCACATACACAAACACATATTCAATCAATGGGAGGATTTTATGCAGATTCACCCTGATTGCCTTCCATTGACGGGAGTTCCCACCAGAATACCAATAGGTCTGCCAGACAAAAGGGGAACTCAAAAAAGCACAAAAGAGGATCCTTTCCCACTAACCTTAACCCTTAACCTTTAACCTTTCATTTTCCTGGGATTACCACTTGCAATCCAATAGTCTCTATTGGTGAGGGAGGGGTGATCCCTGTTTCGATTACCATTAATGACTGTCTCCACATTACCTCAATTTTGAGATTTAGGAGGTCACTTCTCCTTGGGCTTCACACAATAAAAGTTGGGGATGGGGTTATCTTTGGACTTTAGCATTTATGCCTCACTTTTTACCCCCCCCCCTTCGGATCTAACTACAACCATTAAGACAATGGATATTGCTGACAGCAGAGCCCTTTCTGTCTTACAGCAAGGACAGGCAAGAGGAAAAATAATTTGCATATAATGTGCATTAGCACATGATTTCGATACACTAGAGAAGCAGTTGCTGCCTGATAGGTACAAGGGACCAGGCCCAGATGGTGAGGTTCAAGCTATCAAATTAGTCTTGCATAATTACAATAATTTTCCCAACTGACCATTGAACACCTGCAACTCTTAGATAAAGTTCAATGGCCCTCAGGAGAGGTTGGGCTTTTTCCATTTCAGAATATATATTGACTCAAGACTGATTCCCCACTTCATACCTCCTTCTCCTGGCTCAGCCCTTCCTTCTCCCACTACCATTTCAATAGGTGAAAGCCCTTGGCTCACCTAGTTTGGGCTTAGAAGCAAGTGAGGTCAGTATGGATTTGGAGTTGGATCGGAGATTATCAAGTTATCAAGGCTCTAGGTTAGAATGGGAAGTTCAACAACAATAAAATCTGGAAGAAAGTAATGGTAAGTGCATTCTGCACTGCTGTCCAGAAGAAATATAGTTGGGTTGGAGTTGACTTGAAGGCATTTCTAACTTTTTGTATTGGATATCTTCTTATCAAACCACAAGGACTGTCCTTTAAAGCCCTTCCAGTAGACCATTTTATTCCGTAAAGAACAATGCCCAGCCAACCCAAACCTTCTGCTAACTCTACTTCCAACTTCCAAAGTCTTGCAAGGACCACCAGCCCAGGAAAAGTTGCATGATCTTTGTCCCTGTGTTACTAGAGGAGCCAACATTGCTCTTCTAGTGAGAATACACATTTGTCTTACTGGAACCAAGTAACTTTCTACTTGCTGTGTTTTAGCTGAGATTATAATAACAAACAAGTCTGCTACACTGTAAACATTGTGTTTGTTTTGTTTGGTTGCTTCTTGATGAAACAAATTAAACATTGATTGCTAATTGAGATGCACAATGTCCTTTTTATTCTTCATTGGATCTGGGGTCACATTTTCAGAAGGGTTCAGGATTTTCTCAGAGAAAAGCAGTGGTGATTATTAGAAACTAAATTGTACAAAACGAGATGGAAGGAATCTTCAGTCTGGTGAGGACTAAAGTAGAATGGAAAGATTGTTACCCAGAAGATGGTCAGAACTTGTTCTCCATTATTCCAAGAAGGTAGGACATGAAAATAATGGGGTCAAGTTATATGAAGGTAGATTCCAATTTAATCTAAGAAAAAAGTTCCTAATGATACTTTGGCAGTGAAACCTATCCACAGAAATGATGAGCTCCATTTCACTGGGTATCTTCATGTGGACACTGGATAGTCAGCATGAAGGATGCTTTGATTTGAATTCCATCACTTAGAGAGTTTGGACTCGTTGATCTGAATTTATGGCATCAGAAGCATCCACGAGGGGATAGTGCTGAGTCAAGATGACTTTTTTGCCCTCCCACCATTCCAACTCTAGGATTCTCTGAAAACTTCCCCACTGTCACATTATATTAGTTTCGCTCTCAGTGCTATTTATTTACACAAAAATGCATATCCTGCCAACCTCTTCTGATTCCAGCCACTTTGCAAAAGTAAACAAAACAGACAATGAATACTTAAATTTTAAAAAGGAACAAGACAATGACTTTAATTAAGAGGGTCTGGTTAGCTTCAATGCCCAAGTGCTCAGTGAAATAGACAGGTCCTCAAATGCCTTACGATGTTAAAGGCCTAATGGTTGGGATACTTCATACTTGAGATAGCCTGTGGGAAGAAGAAACATAATCAAGGGTCTGGACTCCTATAATTTATGTGGGGTGGGGACTTTGAGTATTCACTTCCTAGAAGAATACATGGGGTAGGTTGAAGCCACCTAGAAACATTTGTCCAGGAAGAACGCAGAGCTGAGCCATGTAGAGCTTGAAAAGTATGAACCAAGACTGAACCTGAAAGCAAACCAGTCCAAGGAGAACTCTAGCCAATGAGACCTTCATTTCTGTGACTTGAGAGTCACTTGGCAGAAGTAGGAGCTGTGCTCTGGTCATCTGCAAAGCGGTGTCAAGCAAATGGCCAGAAGGTGGCACTGCAAGAACAAGCTCAGCCATTGATCCAACCAACCAATGACATTCTGCCTGGTCTCTCTCACTGCAATGCTTTGCTCTGGTGCAAACAGAACTGGAGTCACATCGCCGGCCAACTTCCCTGGTCCCTTAGATGAGGAGCTTTCAAGGAAGGGGACAGTATCACTGATTGACTTTCCTCTTGATAGAGGTGGTTTCAGGAATACCTTGGGAGGGTTTCACAAATGGACAGCTCCGATTTGGAGGCAATCCTGGAGATGTTTCTTCAGAGAGCCCATTCCAAAGAAGCAGTCCCTCATGCAACTCTGCCAAAACTCAACCCTTCTGAACAGGGCCCAAGCAATAGTGAAGAATCTAGCTGCCTTTGGACTATCCTACCAAGCTTTCAGTGTCATAAGCAGCATCCACAGGGGGATGTAAAAAGGATCAGGCCCATGAAAATGACACTGAATCATCATTCTGTAATCCCCTCTGTGTTTCATGACTTCCATGCATGTCTTTAGGGCATCACAAGAGCAGACCTTCTGATGCAACATTACCATGCTGCTTTCATCATTCTGATAAATGAACGTTTTAGCATCTCAAAGAAGTTAAACATTGGCCCCAATACACCAAGTCTCTTCTCTTTAGCCACAGAGGATGAGACAACCAAGCCTTTGCTCCTGGATGCCTTTGTTTGCTTTGGTTTTGCACAGCCATTTCCATCTCAGCTTGGTGCCCTTGGCCAGCAAAGATGAAAATGGATCTTCTCCTTTAATATCAGAAACTGGCTAAAATGTAAAATAAATAAGCTGAGAAAGAAAATCATCTCCCTACTCAGGCACAATGCTTTGGATGAAGACAGTGGGAAAAAAGCATAGTGGTAAAATAATTCTGATTTCCTGCCTTGGTGAGAGTTCTAAGATCCAGTTCATCCTTCGCACTGTTTGTTCCTTTAGCCTTTGACATTCCTAGATGGATGACTTTTCCAAATGAGAAACAAAGCAAAACAACATTAATTTGCCTGCAAGCCAGAACTGGTGGGACCATAAAATAGACCACATAACAGAAAATGAAGAAGAGAAAAGTTCTCTGGACTTTAGAATTCAAACAGACAGGCACCTGCCACATAATACCTCAGATTTAACAACTGTCAATAAGAAAAACAAAAAAGTCTGGATAGTGGATGTGGCAATACTTGGAGACAGTGGAAGAGAAGAGAAAGAACTGGAGAAAATCACCAAATACTACAATTAGAAATAGAGTGACTGCGGCAAAAGAATGCAAAGGTGGTACCAACAGCAATAGGGGCACTGGGTGCAATCCTGACACATCTGGAGCACTCCTTGAACACCATTGGCATCGACAAAATCCCCATCGGTCAATTGCAAAAGGCGGCAATGACCTGGAACAGCTGACATCCTGAGATGGTACCTCAACACCATCAAGGAGCAACATCTGCCTATCCCAGGTCCCTGGGAAGGACTCAATAGGTGGATTAAAATGCCAAATCCAGTCTAAACCTCTGGCTGACTGTGCAGCCAACCGTAACGCTCAATGCACAGTTGGGTAGCATGCAAACTGAACGTTTTCCAAACGCGCCCAGAGTTTGTGGTTGCTGCGATTTTTTTTAGTTAACCACATATATTTCTTCTTTTAGCAAAAGGTACAAATACAGCTCAATCATGCCACCCTCTTCCCACAATCTTTGATGAACTGCAACATTCTCGTTCTAATGGCAAAGTTAGGCAAGCTGTCCTCAAAGGTTTGTCTCGCTATCTGCCTCCCTTCTAGATGTTTCACGCAAGCAGGAGAAACCCTAAATCTTTGCCAGCAGCCAGAAAGCCAGATCTGGTCTCCTTACCAGAACGAGAAAGAAACTGTGACTGGCTCTGAGCATCCCATCACTGCCCTGTCACAAGTCATGGAGTTCCCTTGGAGAGCCAGTGAAGAAAGAAGGACACCTCTCAGTCTTTTGCAACTTTCCCCATACAATTATTCTACTTCAGACATAAACCAAAAGGGTGAGTGTGTGACAAAGAGACATCAGGAAGAGTGATATTCCATGCAGACAATTCTAAGAGGGGAGACTTGCACCCGACTGCATTATCCTGATCTACGTGGAGGTCTGTATTGTCACATTCCTGCCCAGAGGTGAAGGATGTAATACAGCTTCTGTCTGAACAGAGCCCCAACATTTCATAGTCATGCGAATGCTAAATCCAGGATTTATTGTCCAAAATCCTGCACAGAGTGTGAGGCAATACACTCATTCCAGGGATGGTGCTGTGCTGCAAAGTCAGTAATCAGCATATCACAAGTTATACAACAGGTGCCACAACTACCCAGTTCAGAATCTGTCCTTAAGCAAAACCATTTTAAAAGCAGGGTTTTTTTTTAATGTGAATTCAATTTGAAATGAAGTTCAGATGTAAGAGGGGGGCAATCCAGGCCAGAGATGGAGGCCCAGGAAAACGCATTCCCCAGGAAGGTGTGTTCACATGTATGTAACCTGCTTGCTAAATTGGCCCATTTGGGAATTGGAGAGCCAGTTTGGTGGTTAAAGTACCAGGCTAGAAACCAGGAGATTGTGAGCTCCAGTCCTGCCTTAGGCACAAACCAGCTGGGTGACCTTGAGCCAGTCACTTTGTCTCAGCTCTAGGAAGGAGGCGATGGCAAACCATTTCGGCTAATGGAGGGAAAATGGCAAACCATTTCGGCTAAAATGCAGGGAATTGTCGAGGCAGACTTTGAAAATCGGATACGATTGAATGGAAGAAGAAAAAATGGGATGCTCGGAAGACATTGTGAAAATGGATCAATGGGTTAAGTTGGCAGAACACAAAACATCCAGCACACCCACGCACACACCCACACACACTTTACCAAGATTAAAGCTATCCAAATCTAATCTAGACAGCCTGTTTGATATCGTGGTTAAGGCACTAGGCTGGATACCCGGAGACTGTGAGATCCAGTCTTGCCCTAGGCACAAAGCCAGCTGAGTGACTTTGGGCCAATCACTCTCTCTCAGCCCTGGAAAGCAGACAATGGCAAATCACTTCCAAAATGTTGCCAAGAAAACCGCAGGGACTCATCCAGGGGGGTCACCAGGACTCCAGATGGACTTGAAAGCATCCCCCCTCAAGACCCCTAATCCGATCCAATCTAACAAAACCTTAATCTTAACCAAACGGTGAGAACGCAACCTCTAGTTTGGAATTAACCAGCCTCACTTCTTTACCATTTCCGTTGTTTTTCTTTTTCCTCCCGGACACTTCATGCACTGAATCAGTGGCCTGAGGAAAGAGAATTAATGGGAGGTTCTCAAACTGTAGGTCACAATCTTCCTCCTCCAAGGGTCACAGGCGTCTTTGAAGAGGTCACCCGACCACGCTTGCCTTAGCAAAGGGAGGGCACTGCCAAAAGGCAGTCCTGCTTTGCTTCTGCAACCCACCGGTTTTGAAAAACGGCCAAATCATGGACTTTTCAAAATCACCCACCAGTCACAGCAGCAATGCTTTGGGTTGATGCTTTCCCACAAGCTGTTCACTGGTGGCAGGCTACAGCACGTCTATAGTTCAGGGGTTGTCTGTGGACATATCCGTGGAGAGAAATTCAGTATTGTTATCTTCTATTTTAAATCCATCGTTTTCTGCATGGAAAACGTTGGGAGGTTGGTAAGAGAAAAATGGAAGATGACCTTTTTATTTTGGTGCTTTCAGTTCAGCGTTGACTCCTGGCGACTGCCGAGACAAGTCCCTGCAGTCTTCTTGGCAAGACTTCTGAAGTGGCTTCTGATACCCTGATCCAATCCCTGCCCAAACAGCCCTGTCAGTGGTGGACATTCCTGTCCTCAAGAAATGGTTAGTGAGCCGTACGCACGCTGGGGCAAGCAGTACATGCAGACAAACCTTAGCCTGGCCTTCCACTCTTAGCCTGGCACCCATATGGCTCACCTTCCCTTGCCAACAGAGATGCTTCCAACTTGAAATGGGCCTTCTGAAGGCCTTGCTCTGGGTCTAACGTGCCTGCCCAATGCCTGGAGATGTCTGGCTGCAGGCAGCAAGCCACCCTGCCATGCAACGGGAGGGGGGAGGCACCTTTTAATTGCTCCTAATTGCTGTGCCTGTTCTTGCTGGCCGGGGAGATGTCCCAACTGAAAGACACAGAGGGGAATGCTTCAGGAGCTAATCCGGCTGAAAGCCGTTAAGCCTCTTTGGAGGTGTGTGATGTAGGAGCCCTTTCACACATAGCAGCACAAAGACTGTGAAAGGAAAGGGAAAAGGAGGAGATGGGGCTGAGAGGAGAAAGAAAAAGTTTCACACGGCAGGTTCGGCTGAGCTGCCTTTGTGGAGCTGTTCTCCTTGGGGATATCTGCCTTCCTCCCCTGCCGCCAGTCCTTGGCTGGCATTCTTCTTTCTTCCCATCTGCCAAAGGGTGGACTCCTTATCCACACCCCAAATCAAACAAAGGAGGCTCAAGAGGAATCTTCCCAAGGTGTGAGCTTGGCTGGATAGTATCTTAGAAGGAAGCAATAAAATGTTTGGGAAGTAAGGCTGCATTTGCACAATCTATATAATCCAGGTCAACTGAAGATTTAAGCATTACATTCACATTACAGCCATGCTTTAAGTTAGTGTTGATCTTGGTTAGCTGGTCTATGTGTGTATGTGCGTGTATATAGTCTGGTTTCTTTAGAATTGAATAGGTTAACAAAATAACCAAGATCCGCATGCTGCGTGAATACATAGACATCACAACATCAAACCAACGTTACTTTGACTTCATAGCAAGTCAACCATTGAGATCAGGAGAAGTGAGGAGCCTGCAGATCTTTCAGGAGCTTGCAAGTGAGAGGAAGCAGGGAACAGCAACAGTTGTCTGAATCTCAAAAGGATTTCATTTTCCTTTTCTGGAGAAGGTTTTCTTGCTTCTTCTCAGATTTGTTTCCCTACTTTGCCAAATCTTCCTTTTCCAACTGGCTTTTGCCCCAGAGAGCAGATGCAACTTCCTCTTTCCAAAGAGAATCGAGAAAGCCTTTTGGATAAAAGGTGAAACGTCTTCTACTTAAAAAATCCAATCCAGATGCCTGTTTTTCAAACTTTTGTTGCGATGCAATTACCCTGGATGAATGAGTCTTCACAGACATAGTCTAATACATTAAAAAGAAAAACAATCTTAAGAGATAATATAGTGATATGGATTTAATTTACCTAATAAATCAGAGCTTATATTACTTAGAGAACAAAATGAAAGAGAAAAAAATGTGATACTATACTGTTGTTTATCTTTCCTTTCCTTATCTGTATCTCAACTAAATGTGCCTGTGCTGTGAAGACTAGTAATGTAAATATAGCAACCATGTCAGTTTGGGGGGGATCTTCATCTAATAGGAGATGTTCAACATAGAATATATGTGATGGCCAAAAAATAGCTTTAGTAAGGTTTCCAGTAAAGAGCTCCTAAGATTTCTATAGAAGTAGCAATATAAGAGGGGTGGGTCAGTGATCAGTGATCCCTGAGCCACATGAGCAGAATATTTTGGCAGGGGGACTGCTGAAGGAAAAATGTTTAATTGGAGCAACAAGAAAACCCTTCTGTAATAGGCAATTTATAGCAGATCTAAATATGTTGCTGTTTCAGAGGAGTTAATTTGATTTCCTGATTCTGTCCTTGGGAGTAATTTGGCTATTATCTGTGTTGCTATATCATGGATCCCTTGCTTAAGCTTTTGTATGGTCTGATTTCTCTCTCAGTGTCAATAGAACTGCCAGGAATATGCCATAATAGTGCATTTTACTTTGAATTTTCTTACTCCAGGGAGTGTAAAAATTACTCTTCAATATAAGTAGAGCCATTCCCTGCATTCCAAATGCTAAGCGTAGACAGTATCCAAAAACATTTTCCTATGCTCTGGTCTTAATTAATCCAGTTTCTTTACTGAGCCATATGTGAGATATGTAAAGCCACCTGAAATAATTTCCTTTAAGAAGCGCATCTAATTTCTTGAGATGGAAGCCAGAGTTTAATTAAGCTTCATAAAGAACCTACAGAAAAGTACCATGGTCTGAATTAATGTTAATATTGCTGGGATGAAACTTGCTCCCTGGCATAAAATAAAGATGATCATTGAGTTGATCTAAGAGCATTTGAAATAAAAAAATAATTATGACTGAATACAAAGCCTGGATATTTGAAACAGTCTATTTGCTGGATATTTGAAACAGTCTATTATCAATGTGATGACCATCCAAAGACCAGAGCAGCTTTTTTTGGTCATTTAGCAAAACATTACTTTATATTTTTCCCCAATGTTTATTTGAAGAGACTGTCATTATTGAAAAGAAACAGTTATGTGAGGGCAATCTGGGCACAACATCTGTCACCTCATTGACTGCCAGGATTGATTCAGCTGGTTGTCTTGCTAAGCTGGTGACCTCTTCCTCCTGAAGCTGGGCTCTAGCAGGAAGAGGACAACCATCCAAACAGATCTTTGCTCATGAGTATATGGCACAGAAGGATATATACAAAAATGTCATTTTTAGATGAGGAAGTGGAAGGTGAAGTAATAATTTGGGCTTTTTTAAAACAAATATGCTTCACCTTCTGCAGAATACTTTTAAATTACTGGCAGAGCACATATAATACATTCAGAAGTTCCAGGTTGGGAAGGTAAAATTTTGTGTCTGAAATCTGAACTGCTGTAAAGTTTAAAACTGAAGATTCTAGCATCCTTAGTTTGAAACCCAGAGTAGCTATGTTGTGTAAATTGCTATGTAAATTGCGGAATGATTATTTGAGTGGAATAAACCAGAGAAGTTTGCATGCATTTTTTATTGCCACATAACATAACCTATGCCAATGAGGAATCACCAGTTCAGAACTAAACTGTGTTTATAGTGATTACGAACTGGTGATACCTCAGTTGTGCCTTATAGACATCACATATGGCCACTTTCTATAACTTTTTATTTTAGCAGCTGGAGATCTACACAGCTGTTCAGCTGCAGATGGGGGAAAACTGTGTAAGAAGTGAGGATGTTGTATCCCACATTTTCAACATCTGTATATAATAAACCCATTGCTTCAATCTGTGACTTTTATCTGTTGAGTGGGAAGATATGAAAATAACTTCAAAAAATGCTTGCAGGGAGGTTTCTATGCATATGATACTGACAAGATTTTGGTCTCCCTTTTGATGATATAAGTCTCATGTGGCTCTTATGTCCATATTAAGGTGTTTCAGGCAAGCTGGGATCCACTTTTTGGATAGGTTTGAGTTAATATAACATTTTTAGGATAGGTTTGAATGAATACAACAACAACTTCTTGCTTTTCTTGTTTTTATTAGTCTTGAAATAGATGGGCAATAGAGGGGAGCAATATACATTTCAAAGAAACAGCTGAGTAAGAAAAATATTGCTCTCAGTCTATTATGAGAAGGCCCTTCTCCTCAACTTGATGAACTTTCAATTTACTGATTGAATTGTATCTCTTTTGATCTCATATGGTTTTGTCATGTTTATACTTTTTCTGGAAAATTCAAGACAGATAATAACAACAGGGAAAATAGCTATATGGCAGATTTGGATGGAAATTATATGCATTAGCTTTCAGCCTTCCAGCTGGGCTAGAAGATTCCTTCCAAGAAGAAACAAAGAGTATCTTGCTGACAAATTCAGCAGAGATCCTGTGCATCAGAGTAAAAATTCTATTGATAAGAGGTTACCTACAACCAAAATTTAGTTAAGGAGTAATAAATAAATTAATTGGGGCATTGTCAGCTTTATGCCACTGCCTCATAGCCCTAAATATGTTTTTAAAAACTGTGCATCCCATTTGTTTCAGACTTTATTTCAGAGCTGCAGATTTCTCATCATATTATTTTCATAATAAACTATAAGTTTATTAGGGGAAGTAACTTAAGGCCTTAGGAGAGTCAAATCCAGGAACTTTTGAATGTGAGTACAACACTATAGTATGTAACTGCTGGACAACATCATTGGACGATTGCTTCAAGGAGGGGGAATTATTATGA
>JANHZU010007458.1:21037-33335 GCA_032468055.1 Acrochordus granulatus | reverse complement strand
CCTTCCTTCCTTCCTTCCTTCCTTCCTTCCTTCCTTCCTTCCTTCCTTCCTTCCTTCCTTCCTTCTTCCCTTCCTTCCTCCCTCCCTCCCCTTCCCTCTGCCTCAGTCTGTCTGCCTCTCTCTCTCTCTTTCACACACACACACACAACTCCCCATAAACTAACCAAGTTTGCTAAATTACTCAAGCAAATTTCTGTGTGCGGACTTTCATAACGAAATAAATAAACCAAGATTGTAGGCTAAGCGAACTAGCAGTGAAAGGCTTACAACTGGAATTCCAGCACACCGTCAAGGAGTGGGAGAACCGAAGGGGGGGGACGGGGAAAAGGGCAGCTGCCCTCTTTCCCAACCTTTGGCATGCAGGCGGCTCCCCCCCCGCTTCCTCCTGCCCCGATTGGGGAGAGGTACCCTCAGCTGCAGGGCTGCCCAACGTGGAATGAGCTGGATGGCTCTGCAGGGCTCTGAAAGTCTTCCAAGATATTCAAGAAGAAAGAGAAGGAATTAGATCCACTTGCTTTCATATTAAAGGAGCAAGGGAACCCTTAGAAGGATAGGAAACAAGCCAAATAAAAAAACCAACCACGGACTCCTTGAGAGTCTGCCCTGCCAAAAGAAAAAAAAAGAAAAAAAGGATGCTTGAAATATTAATTTCAAAATACACATTTCCCCTGGAAGCCAAGAAAGGGTGAGGGAATTCTTTCCATTCAGCTGTCAGAAGCCGACAGCCGCACAGCGACTTCTCTTCCAGCGATCAACCAAGGGTTCAGCATCTCCAAAGTCAGCAGACCCATCCAGCAAAGGCAGACAGCCCTCAACTTTGCCCCAGACCTCTTGAAATGGGGCAAAAGGAGGCACAGGAAGCAAGTAACCCCCATAATTAGGCCGAAACCAAGTGCATGCAACATCCCCAGTGAAAACAAGGAAGGCAGGTAACCCATTAAAAAAAATAGCTGGCACCATCTCACCAACTTTGGCCAATTCTGAAAAAGTGAAAGCGAGGTTGGGCTTGGAGAAGATTTGGAAGGGAAACCACTAGGCAATAACAGGCCAGCTGGGTAGACCAGGAAGTCAAAGAACTATTCCAGAAAAGGCAATGAGAAACCACCTCCAGGTTGCTGCCAAGAAACACGGAGAGTTCCACTTAAGGGCAGTTTGTGAAGGAGTGAATATACATTATTCACCTAAAACCTTTATAGGTAGTCCCCAATTTATGACCACAAGTGGGAGAAAAGTTTCCATTGCTGAGCAAGGCAGTTGTTGAGTCACACCCGATTTTACAAACTTTTTGCCACAGTTGTAAGAGAATCACTGCGATTGTTAGGTGAATTACGCGACTGTTAACTGAATCCAGCTTCCCCCATTAACTTTGTTCATTGGAAACCGGCTGGGAGGATGCAAGCACACGACCCCGGGACACCGCAAATGTTGTAAATACATACCGGTTGTCAAATGCTTGAATTTTGATCAATGTGACTGTGGGAATGCTGTGACCATCAGAAGGGCAAGCACCAGTCATAAGGCACTTTTTTCAGTGTCATACCTTCAAACAGTCAGTAACCAAATGGTGTAAGTCAAGGACTACCTGTATTCCAGGTCAGGACTCCAGCAAGCACCAAGTGAAAAAGAAAACACAGTGAGATGAAATGAGCAAGCCAAACGCAGCACTCTCTTCAGGATTACCATAATCCAGTTATAATCCATTCCTACAGGGGTGTCTACAGGGTGTGATCAAAACCCTCCACCTTTTAGGAGCTTCCGTTCTCACCACTGCGGTTGCCACCTTAACATTTTCAACCACACCTGGGGACACCCCTGAATCCCAGATTGATTTACTCGTAGACTAGAACTTGCTCCGCAAGCTACAGATCATCACCATCACAAGTGTTTGGTTTCATCAGACAGACCCATATCCAGAGATGATTTCCTCTTTTGATTCCGTTGAGGCCAGCCAGACTTTCATGCCATCTCACTTTTTCTATTTGTCTGTTGGAAAATTTAGGGGAGGAAACAGAGAGAGGAAACTGGAAAGTTCTCAAAGGCAGAAGTCAAGCTCTAAGCTTCCTTTGCATTTATGAGAAGACCTCCTGGATTTCAGCCTTTGCTTTTTAGAACTGTCGTTCCCCGCTTATACCATCCTGGCCCAGTGCTGCAGCATGTGGCTGGCACCAAGGGCAGGCAGAATGTGGATGCTTCAGCTGGATCACACAAGGTCATCTACTGGGACCTAGAAGGCTGCATCTTCTTTGTTGTGGTGTCTGCCCTCTGGAACGATATCCCCTGGGATCTATGCCACCTGACCAAACTTTTCGAAGGCCTAGAGAAACTGGTTATTCCCCTAAACCTAGGACTAGGATGATCCCTTGTAAGATTTGGATTTGTTTAGGTATTATGGTTTGTTTTCTGAGTGGGCATCCCTCAGTTTTTTAACTTTATTCTTCTGGTTTTGGATGCTGTAAAGTGCTCAGTATTGCTGGAAGTCAGGCATTTTTAAAATTTATAGGAAGGAAGGAAGGAAGGACAAGGAAAGTAGGAAGAAAGAAGAGAAGGGAGGGAAGAAAGGAAGGAAAGCAAGACAAGGAAGGGCAAGACAAGAAAAATAAGAAGAAAGAAGAGGGAGGAAGAAAGGAAAGTCAAGGAAAGTAGGAAGAAAGAAGATGAGGAAGGAAGGAAGGAAAGACAAGGAAAGTAGGAAGAAAGAAGAGGAGGGAGGAAGGAAAGACAAGAAAAGTAGGAAGAAAGAAGAGGAGGGAGGGAAGGAAGGAAGGGCAAGACAAGAGAGGGAGAGGGTCTGATGGTTAATCCTTGGCTGGAAGTCTACCAGGAAAATCCAGACATTTAAGCTGAACCAGGAAACTGAACATGGGAAAAGAGAATGGAAAACCACTTCTACATTTTTGCCAAGAAAATTGTGTGAGCCCTTCCATTAAGAGATTAACCCAAGAAAAGCCATGCCCTGATCTTTCAGTAAACAATATATCTTCATTAATTCCACCCACCTCAAGCCATTCTCCTAGCTACCTGGCCCAAGAATCATGCTCATAGCAGGAAATGGCAGCTGTGACCCCAACCTTTAAGAGGGCACCAGCTTGCCAAAGTTTATCCTAGTTAGTATCCATTTCTCTACAACAGTAGGAAAACAAGTCACCTTTAAAAAAAATCAGGTTTCTTTTCTACAGTTAAAAGCGAAAAACCCACCTACTGTACTACACAGCCACATCTGGAAACCTGACCCAGAAACACCGCCAATTCATCAAAAGCTTGGCAAGGAAGAAACAAGATTTCACTAACTTTTTAACTAATAATACTGAGGTGTATGGGGTGTATGTGTTCAGTTTTCAGCCTGCTAATACCAGAGGGGTTGTGGGTGTATATTTTAAGAAAGGGTGGTTTCAGGATGTTGTGAAAGAGAAGGAATTGCAGGAAGTGGGTGAGTGGGTGTGTTTGGTACGGCACAGAGGGCACAAGCCTGATGCAGCCTTTGTCCAGAGTTTGGCAGAAAGGCAAACATTTCATCCATGGAGAAGACATTTAATTGTAGAGGTGCAAAAGACTGTTATAATCTGGGAAGACACTTTTCTACTTGGTTCGGTTTTGGTTGGGTTCCAACTTGAATACCCTATCCAGCTTTGGGGGCAACACTTAAGAAAGACCATGAGGAATTAGCAGAGGTTCAAGGGATGGGCAGAGAAGAGCCTAGAAAGCCCTTCGGAAGCTCCATGGAGGGAGATCAAAAGAGCCAGGGATGCTTAGCCTTCAGCAAAGTTGACCATTTTTGAAATGTCTGAAAAGAGGCCACCGAGAAGGAGCCCAGGAGCTATCAACCAGCAAGTCTGGCTCCTGGTGTCCAGTTGATCACGTCCTATGCACATTTCTTGGTGGTGATATGAAAGAAATATCCATTTCCCTCTGGGATGCAGGCACACGTTGCAATCTACAGTGATGAAAAAGATGGAGAAGCGTGCCACAAGTCTCCAGAGCCCTTTCTTCTTTGTATCCTGATGTCATAAGTATGCAAGTCATGGGGTTTGCATTATAATGGCGCAATGGACATTTTGTCCCGTGCTTGGCTCCCAAAGACGACTGCGTTCTGCGATGTTTTTTTTTTCAATGTCCCAATCTAATCTTCAGCCTTGAAAAGATGGTGGCCTCCCATCCTAATTAAACAGATCCAATCTTGCTTTAGTTCTACCCAGTGAACTCCTCTGATTCAGAGTTTAAATCCGGGTGTCTTAATCCCCGTAGCTCTTGTGGGAACAAAAACAGGTTTGCAATTGCCTTCTTCCAGGATTTGATTCCTCCATTAACTTCTCAGTTTAGCCTACAGCTAGCCGTCCAGTTAAAGTGTCACCAAAAACTCCAGCTTTGAAATATTGCTAAGAGAAACTCAACCTGTCCTTGGGATGAACTTAGACAACCAAAGCTCTGGATAAAATATTGGATAATTTCCCTGGATGCTTACTACAAAAATAACATGCAAATGTTTTATGGGTTTCTCCTTCCAAAAGCTTTCCAAGCAACAGTGGGGCGGTGGAAAAGAAGAGAGGGAGTTGAATCACCTGTACAAATACACAAGGGAGCTTCTATCCTCCCTCAAACCGATTAAAAATAGGCTCGAAATGTGTGAGCCATTGACTTAACCGAGACTAGAGGATTCCTCTCTAACTGCTGAAGTTAGACTAATATGATCATGCTATGGGCGTGATTTGCTTTACCCTAAATCCATTTGGATTTTGCCAAAGTAAACTTGCCCAATAGTGGTGTTCATGAGAGAAGGGTTCAAATAATCAGGAGAGGTGCAACCGTGCATATGAAGCCACTATCTTGACATTGTTTTGACACTCACACCCTCGGGGATGACCCTGCTGCTCAACTTTGTCTTGATTTGGAACTCAAGCTAAGTCAAGTCTGGTCCTTCTTGGGAGTGAGATTATCAGGTAACCCTAACATTGTACTGTATACAGGTAGCCCTCGACTTACAACCATAATTTTGTCACTAAGCAAGGTAGTTGTTAAGTGAGTTGCACTTGATTTCATGACTGTTTTTTTGCAATGGTTAAGTGAATCGTGTGGTCATTAAGTAACTTTGGCTTTCCCATTGACTTTGCTTGTTGGACACTGGCTGGGAAGGTCATAAAGGCGATCACATGACCCTGGAATGCTGCAACTGTGGTAAATACATGCCGGTTGCTAAGCCCCTGAATTTTGATCACATGACCATGGGGATGCCATGACGGTTGTAAGTATGAGGACTAATTGTAAGTCGTTTTTTTCAGTGCAGTTGTAACTTTTAATGGTTGCTAAATAAATGGTTGTTAAGTCAGGGACTACCTGCGCTGACAGGAATATAAAAAAATTAAAAACTGGAAGACGGAGTAATGGCCATATAATCACAGAAGTCATGCTTAATTTAAGCATCTTTATCTTATCCCCCATGTTTCCCTTTTTCATTTCATTTCATTGCCCTAATGAGGAATGACTCTGATTGGCTTCTCCTCTTTAAGGAAAAGGCTGCCCAAATGCAGCAAGCCAACAGTTACCAGTAACCAACACAATTTCAGCAAGTAGAAATGATCATCAAGAACAAAACTTAGCATTCACACACTGAAGCCATGGTTTGCCATTAAAACAAAAGGCTCTATGGCTAAGCACGATGGGTACATTCAGAAAAACAGCCAAGCTTAGCAATGAGTAGATAAAGTTTCACTGAAACAAAATGGCCTATTTGCAAATCCTCCCCTCCTCCTTATTTTCATATAAATATATTTGTTTAAATTATTTTAACTGCGTGGACAATGCCGGGCTCCATGCGCTCAGACAGGCAAAAACACATATTTTGGGCAGATTAAAGTGTTATTTGCAGATCTCTCAGCTGATGCACTGCAGATGGGTTAATTAATGCCTGCTTAACAGTATCACTTTGATAACTGCTTTCAAATGTGCCAGGAGCTGGTTGCCTCTTGATGGTTAGGGTAATTGGATTATCGAAAAAGAGATTTCATCAGCTCACCCAGGTTCAACAAAAAAGAGTTTCTCCATGGCTGAAAAACATGAGTTTCCGGCTCTGGTTTTGCATCTCCACAATGATATCCTGACCTCTTTTGTAACTTAAAAGACAAGAGGGCAAAGCCTTGGCTTTCTTCCTTCCCTTTCTCATCTTTGCTGGGATGGGGAAATCACCTCTGCTCTTTCTGTCCAGTGTGTTCTGGGAACTGTCCAGCAAAAGTGCACACAGGATCAGTGCTGAATTGTAACATCCAGACACTCTGAAAAGCATTACCAGCAGCTTTTTTCCCCCCCTAAGATGGGTGGAAGCTGACTTGGATCTTTTAAATCAGAGCTGGTGTAAGGCTCAAAGGATCAGGCTTAGTTAGTCGATGAAGTTCTAATCAACAGGTTTATTGAAGCTCCAAGGTCACAAGAATTTTTCCAACTGCCTGCCAAGCACCTGCACTTCCCAGATAAGGCTAACCATCTTCAAGGTGGGTTGGACCTTTGGCATTTGTGCATGCGTAGTGATCCCCCTCTTAACCCCTGGCTCTGCCCTTCCTTTTCCCACAGCTGGCCAAATGGTCCTTTCTACAAAAAGTTGGCTTTGGATCAACTCTATAATGCTTTCCTCAAAATGAAGAAATGGTAAGATTTAGCCTTGTTGGGCCATTTCCCGACTTCCTTTTTGCTTTGGTCAGACCACATCTTAAGGACCATGTCCAGTTCTGGGTACCACACTTTAGGAAATGTTCCAAGGTACTGGACAGGTTCAGAGATGGGAAGGGAAGAGGAATAGAGGTTGATGGAACTGGTTGATGGAGGTGGATATGTTTAGCCTGGAGAAAAGATGGCCAAGGGATATGAAAGCATTTGGGAGTATCTAAAAGGACATCATACAGATAGCTTCCCTCTGCCCAGAAGGCTCTGTAGGCCAGTTGCAGCATGCAATAAAGCTGCAAGTATACAACATGCTAAAAAGAAAAGGACTCCCTCAAGCTAAGCTTAACTCCTGGGGAAGAAAAGAAATAACAGAGTCTTCAAATAACTGAATTAATAATTCATAAACAGGTTAAAGTGTATGTTGTGAATATTTTCAGATTTTTTTTTCACAGAAGCAAGCCAGATCACTCGTTTCCCATTGGCCTGTTTTCATCAGCCTCAATAGTTTGAGCAGCTGATTACTTCAGCCTTCCTCTACAGCTCTCAAGTTAGTGCCTATGGTTCCTCCGCCATTTCATCGGAGGATAAATAAGCCTGCAAGATGCTAAGTCAGGTCAAGGGGTTGTGATTAACCCAAGTTGACCCTGTGAGCTTTTAATAGCTGAACAGAAATATGAACTTCAATAGCCCTCAACCCAATACCAATCTTCTCTTACAACTAGTTCTCAAGTTGCAAGGTTTCATGACGTGGACATTTTACGGCCAGTGTGGATGCTTCAAAATAAGAATACCTGGGCGAGTCATGTATTTAATACTAAATCTAGCCCTTAGTTCTGAGTCAGAAAGAGACTAGGTTTGGGGGGATAACTTCATAAGCATTTTAGCCTTCCCTCCTGGGACAGTAGAGGGACCCCCCCCCAAAAGAAGATTTCATAACTTCACTCTCCTTTGGTTGAGTCATGCTAAGTCAATATTTTCTCTGTTAAAAAAGCAGTAGTTCCCCCCCCCTTTTGATGGAATCCCTCCATAGAAGGGATGTTGAATCAGCAGCAGACGTCGCAGCAGAGAAGTCAAATAATTCCAGCTGTTTAATTCCCACTTCTGTTTATATTACCCTGGCCTTGACCATTCATCCATGGATAGAGGCCAAAAGACCAGCAATCCTCATCCTTGGGTGGATCTTTTGGAGAAAGAACTTTGAAAAAAGTGAGCATTTGTGTGTGTGTGTAAGTGCATGTCTTACAGGCTAACATAAACATGGGTGCCTATAACAGAATCTTTGGTTGTTTTCTTCCTATTTCTCTTTTTCTTTCTCTTTCTTCTTCTTTTTTGATGCCAGTGGATCTCTTTAACTTTCTCTCCTCGTTTCTCTATACCATGTTTCTCTATACCATCTCTCTTCCTCAAGTTCCAATTTTATAATCACAACATAGCTCATTATTAGATCCCTTATAGAAAGATGATAATATATCTATAATAATTAATTAATGATTATTTAATTAGGGTGCACGACGGCATGAGTGGTTAAGTAGCTGGGCTTGTCGGCTGGAAGGTCGGCAGCCTGAGTTCAAGACCCAGCTGCTGCCACGTAATGGGGCGAGCTCTTGTTACTTGCCCCAGCTCCTGCCAACCTACCAGTTCAAAAGCATGAAAAAATGCAAGTACATAAATAGGTGCCACCTAAATTGGTGGGAAGGTAACAGCATTCCGTGCACCTTGGCGAATAGTCATGCCAACCACATGACATCTTTGGACAAATGCTGGCTCCCTCAGCTGTGAATTGGAGATGAGCACCACCTCCTAGAGTTGGCCACGACTGGCAGGGGAAACCTTTATCTTTAATTAATTAATATTAAACATTATTAAATTTAACTTAATATTACATTAACAAGTTTATATAATAAATAGAACTACATTATATTACTTAAATATTGAATTAAAATTAAAGACATTAATAATTGGTTCATTAATTATCTATCTTTCTCTACACTAAATTGCTCTTCTCCAATTTAAAGCTGCCGAAGTTGAGAAACACTGTTGTAAACGACGCAACATTCTGAAGGTCTGGTTTTTCCCGTATGACATGACACTGACACGTCATCCCAGATTGTGCTGCACAATCGATTTTATCGCCATCTGCCCAATTTCTGTATCAAAGGATATGATTTGCCGATGACTTGAAAGAGCTTCGCGTGTGGGAAGTAGAACTGGGCGCTTTCCTCGCAAGCGTGCAAAAGCTGATAATTATGATCAAGTCAAATTGATTTTAATACTGTCATCAACCAGCTAGGTTTTCTTAAAAAAAATCACTCAAAAACAGTTACCAAATGCAGCGAATACGATTTAATTGATAATTACGACAATGTCATTGAAGGGGGGAATAAGAATTCTTACAGTTATTATAATAATCTTCTTCTTTTGCCAGGATACCAAACGGATCTGTTCAGAAGTTCTGCGTTTGAAAAATGTTCTTTAAAAGTGAGTACTGTATAGAATAAAACCGATAACCTTTTTTTCTTATTATTTTTGCAGCAAATCCTTCAAAATCCTTTCGATGAGCCATGTCGCCAGACCTCACAGAAAAGACATTTCCCCTGCCAGTGTTTTGATACTGACCCTATGTCTCATAATATAAATAGGCATACCTAATTTTCTTTGTATTTAGGTTAGACCACACCTTTGGCCAGATGGCTGGTATTTGGCTTAGTACACCCATTTTTCCACAACGAATTGGCCACATCAGTCAGAGGTAGGTCTAGAATTCAGGCACTGTGCCCAGAATAGAGTTTTCATAATATTTTAATGGTTAAAGAGAGAAGTCCAAAACAAGAGAGTTGAAGTTAAACAGCATCCATCTGCAGGGAAAATGGCTTTTCTCTTTCCTCCTTATACCCTTTAAAAAAAAACAATTGCAAAATGTAAAAAAAACTTTTTAAATCATTAAATGGAGCCGATGGCATAAATGCTATCTACGGATTTCAGTGCGTTGCTTAGCAGGAAGAAACTTCTCAAGGACCATTTTATTTTCTCTTTGGCTCACGTTATTTTCCTCCAAGCCAGGATTTTGTTGGTGCAAAGCTAGCATGCTTTTTGTAGGTGTGAAAGGGCAGTGTTTTTAAGTGGTCAAAAAAGTTATAAAGAGAAACAGTGGCTTATAGACCACAGCCCTAACAATGCATTCCAATGGCCATAGATTATTGGAAGATATACTTAAAAAAAAACAAAACCCTGTCCAGTTCAAGTCCAGTTTAAAGATAAAGAACATCTGGAAAGAGACCCCAGAAGCTGTGATATTGTTTGTCACCCAAGGAGTGTCCACACAATGTGATAATGAAAATCAATATAGTGACTACCATGGTACTACTTGATCAAAGCTCTGGGTTTTTTATGCGCATTGTGATGGCCAACTGGGTGATTATGGGTCACTCTCTCTCTTTCTCTCGATCCAACCCATCTCTCATGGAGGTTGTTTTGGGGAAAGCAGTAGTTGGGAGCATTATGGATGCCACCTTACACTGTATAAAATAAAGGCTGGTTGTAAATTTAATAATAAACAGTCAGAGACATTTATTGATGTCCTTCAGAACACTTGGTGAATAGATTGCCTATCCTTGATTTATTTACCTATAATGCCAGTGAGATTTAAAAAAAAACTTCATTCCATTAAGCATCTCTAAGGCAGAGCTATGCTTCTCTCCAGCTAGGTTGGAGTTGAAATCAACCAGTGGTGTTGAAATCCCATCATGGCACAAGAGGAGCATGAAGTAGAGATAAGAGACTACATAGAAATTGTTCTAAGAGCAGCTACATCATTCTTTAAAGGCAGAAGTAGTATGTGGTTTTCCCTACGTAGGAATTGTTAGTAGGGGTAATACAGATTGCGTCTGCAGATCACATTAAGCCATGATTTGCTGAACAAGCCATAAGTCGTTCCATACATCAAAATAAGACAAAACAATCGGGGCATTACGAGGATAGGACAGAAATGAAAAACATCCAGATGGCACATAATTATGACCACATAATTGAAGCTCCACCACTTTTTATGTAAAAGAGGGAGGGGCTTCAAACCTGTGGTCTCAGCTAGAATCTCAACGTTTTGGATTCCCCCAGATGATCCGATAAATCAGGCTTTGCAAACCATAATGTGGTTTTATCTAAGTCTCTGTGCCTCAAACAGTTATTATACCTTAACAAAATATATGGCTCCAGTCATGTCCCTAACAACATAAATCCAGAACAATCTTCCCAAATTTGAAGGAGGCAGAGGAGATTTATGTTTTCCTGTCTGATCTGGGCTGTCACTTCTCCTTCACACCCATCTGCACATAATTTTACAATAGCTTTTACAATAGGCATGATTTTATAATAGATTGGCTTCAACTGTATCCCTTGAGTTGTGAAGACTCGTACCTTTTCACCCTCCAGCAACAGAGAAACGCATCTTTGTTCTAATGCACAGGGTTTTTTACCCTGGGAATATAAAAACAACCATTATGGGGAAATGCTAAACTCTGTAAGTCAGTCAAGCTACCAAAAAGGCTATTTGGCAGGCAACCTTCAGATCTGAGCCTCATTTCTCAAAACATGGGCACCATTATCCATAAGAATATGTAACGAGAGAATCCAACGCTAGCTGGGGTGTTAGCTGAACTCTCACATCAGCCACCATGCCAAGAAGTTTAAATAGAGGAAAGAGTTTGTAGTTGATAATTAATAAAATATGACAAGCAAGACAATAACAAAACTATAAACAATACCAGATTGGAGAAACTCAGAGAAATTCCAGATGAGAAGAGTCTTTTAGTGACCTTCCTCCATGCCCAAAGATCAAGATTATGTCTTGAGAACCTTTATTATACTTTGGAAAAAGAAGCCCTTAACTCCAGTTTGCTTCCAGCTTGTAGGGTTTTTTTTTGGTCTTATTTGGAATTGATACTGAAGAGAAATGAATATATATACAGTGAGTGTATGTATGTAGGCACACACACACACACACTATATATATATCTCACAGATCATTTCTCTTTCTCACCCATCTACCCTCCAAAACATGTATTTATATAACGGTTTAACAGTGTTAAAGATGATATATGTTAATCCAGTGTTAAGGATGCTGTATAGTTACTTAATTTCTCTGAAGAATCCATTTTGCACGCTAAAAAAGGAAAAAGGCACCATTCAGCTCAAAGCTGAATGCAGCTTCAGCCTGCGGGTGGGTGGGAAATGCAACCTTGAACTAAATGATGCCTTTTTATGGAAGGGGAGCAGTCTTGGTTTTGGAAAACAAGTAAAGTGGGCAGAACAAAAACTACATTTGGATTAATTGATAAATAAGTCAAATTAGATAATGAACCTCTGGCTATCAGAGTTGGACCATAAGGAAGGCTGAGCACCAAAGAATCGATGCCTTTGAATTGTGGTGCTGGAGAAGACTCTTGAGGGTCCCTTGGATGGCAAGGAGGAGAAACCAGTCAATCCTACAGGAAATCAACCCTGACTGCTCATTGGAAGGACAGATATCGAAGCTGAAGCTCAAGTACTTTGGCCACATAATGCGCAGGGAGGACTCTTTAGAGAAGACTGTGATGCTGGGAAGGATTGAAGGGAAGAGGAGAAGGGGACGGCAGAGGATGAGATGGATAGATAG
>JANHZU010007458.1:0-20970 GCA_032468055.1 Acrochordus granulatus | reverse complement strand
TTTGGCCACAGAATGCAAAGAGTGGGCTCATTGGAGAAGACTTGATGCTGGGAAAAATTGAAGGCAAAAAGGAGAAGGGATGGCAGAGGATGGGATGGATGGATAGCATGGTAGACGTGATGGGCATGGATTTGGGTGGTCTCTGGGAGGCAGTGCAGGACAGGGAGGCATGCTATGGTCCATGTGGTCATGAAGAATCAGACACAACTATGTGATTGAAACAACAAAAATGAATCTCCAGTTTAATATTAATATTATCTTCCTTCTCTTACACAAACAAACAGGAAGCCCCAGAAACTCAAGAAGGGGACTTCAGATTTAGCTTCAGACTTGACTGTGTTTCTCCGGACAGGTATAATGGTTGCTGGAGATATACTTTGCTACCAAGATGAGCATCTTTACTAGAGAACTAAGCATTGATTCTATTCAGAAGCCATTCTGAAATCTGGCGGGCTTGGGAACTCTCATTTCACATAAGAAATGTTGTATGACATCCTCCTCTGTGCAGTCCTATCTTTGTGGGTTAATTTATTTATTGCTGCTTTGTTGAACAACTTTAGGAATTTGTAAGCTTTGAGAGCTCGTAACCCTTATCTGCAGTTGGACAAATTTCGAACATTTTAACTTGCATGGCTTGCCAAAGTTTGGGCCTCAGGATGAGACGGAAGGCACAAGACATCACAATTTTATTGAGGCAGACCCAGGTCAGGTCAGTGACGAGATGGGAAAATGGCTAGAAATCCTGCATACAAAGTTTGAATTTTATAGAAGAAAATAAGGACATGATGTACACCATAAGAATCTACATACAAGCTGGTACAAATTTAGATTTTCCAAATTTGGGGTCATTGTTTTTTGCCATGAGTGTTGTTGGAGTTGAGAAATTTTAAAAGAAACTCGAGACAAAATCTCAGTGTTGCAAAACAAAAACAAAACAAAACAAAAAAACCCTGCAATCACCCTGTGTGTCTTCTGTTGTTGTAAAACCCACTGGCAAGATTTAATTTTTTCCCTGGTACAATAATTTTATTACGGATAGCACTTCAAATAGTTTTAAATACATCTTTTTTTGTTTTTGAAAGCCAACATTTCAACAAGGATTAATTTTTTTAAACGTATCACCTTTGGTCCCATGCCAAATAACAGAAGCAAAACCAGTCTCCAAATCCATCTTTTAACTTTCATCTATCTATTTAGATTAGGGTTTCCCAATCTTGGCAACTTGAAGACACGTGGATTTCCAACTTCCAGAATTGTGGACAATGCATTTACGACTACCGTGTTGGCTTGAGGACCGTTGCAAAAAAGGTCATAAAACTGGCTATGGTCACGTGATGACCCACGTAACGACTGCCATGACTTACAACACACTTCCAGGCTCAATTAGGGTCATAAGTCGAGGTCTACCTGTAGTTTAAGGCTCAAAGGACTGCACCAAGAATCAAAGAACCGTTGTTGTTTTGTGAAATAGCATGGTTTGCACCATCCTGGTAACAAAGCTGGACCTATTGGCATGGGGCTGTTTATACACTGGCCAGTATTCTATGCATAGTGGATTTGGGCCCTTTGCTTATGTCCAACTCATCCTGTCCCTTTAACTGTGGTTATCAACCTTGACTTTCGGCGCATTTCTGAAGGGTGCAATCACTCTGGTGCAGTATCACCGACTGCACTGTAGGCTGCAGACCTTGAATCAATTTAACCTCAGGTGCTCCTTTCCTGGAGAACCAGTTTGGTGTGGTGATTAAATGCATCAAGCTGGAAAAAGAGGAAGCCATGAGTTGTAATCGTGCCTTAGGCATAAAATCAGCTGGGTGACGTTGGGCCAGTCATTTTCTCTCAGCCCTAAAATGCAGGCAATGGGAAACTACCTCTGAACATCTTGCCAAGAAAACTGCAGAGACTTGTCCTGGCTGTCACTAGGAACCAACACTGACTCAAAAGCACACATGCACATAGTCCCCTACCTCTCCTGCGGGGCAATAAGAAAACTAGCATCTTGTAGAGGGAAAGGGTTGAGAAGACAGATCTTCTACATTTCCAAATGCAATGGGAGGACTAGAATGAACTCCAACATCTTTATCCCAATCCAGTGGTGGATCCCATTTCTTCTCCCATTTCAGAGAAGCCCCAGGCTGAATCATAATGCTTGTTCTTTGGCTCCCAATTTCTGGAGCAGCATGGCTCAGGCATGCATAGACTCAACTCTCTACTCATCCCACGCAAACCACTATAGTTGTCATGAATCTGGAGGCCGTACTGACTCAAGTTTGGCTCACCAGATTCTTTGGCCAAAACCACTTCCATATATGGCACCCAAAGATATGATTTATCTGTGCTCTGCAATGGTTCATCCTCCTGTGATGCCTAGTTTGATTGCCCTGGTACACTGCAGCATGTTGCCCAATATGTAAACACAGGCTGATTGGAGTGCATGGAAACGGGAAAGGGATTGGCAAATTGGCAAAGGGAATTGCTGTGGGAAAAGGAAGGACAGAGCCAGGATTAAGAGGGGGATCAGTTTGGAGTCACTACACATGCACAACCACCAAAGGTCCAGCCCCTTGTGAGGAACATTAGCCTTATCTGGGGAATCCAGGTGCTTGGCTGGCAATTGGAGAAGTTCTTGTGACCTTGGAGATCTAAACCTTAGAACTGAATTGTCCCTGCCTGATTCTTCGAGCCTAACATTAGCACTCAGTTAGCACTTGTGCATTGACCAAGGATTTAGCCAACTAGAACAAACCACCAAAATAATAAGAAGCCAGTAAAGAAAAAAACATGGGGAATCATTGAAGTAGGGGATGTGTTTGACAGCAGTGAGAATTTTTTAGATTTGCAAAAATGGAAAGACCCATCACTTCCCACATTGGAAGAATGGATGGTAAAGCTGATGGAGTTTGCAGAAATACCAAAACTGACTGATTTAAGAGAAGAATTTATCCATTTTTGTTTCCATTTGGAAACCATTTCTCACAATTACATCCTATTAAAGATTAAGGTCACCCTTTCAAGCCACAGAAGGCAAGCTTCTTCAGACAGCTGATTGCACAGTCAGTCAGGTGTTTAGACTGGATTGGATGTGAGATCAAGGCACCAGGGTAGAAACCAGGAGATTTCTACCGTAGGCATCGAGCCAGTTAGGTGACTTTGGTTCAGTCCCTTTCTCTCAGCCCTAAGAAGAACAAGGCAACGGCCAACCAACCACTTCTGGAAAAAAAATACCAAGAAAAGTGCATGGACTTGTTCCTGCAGTCACCAGTAACCTGGGTTGACTTGTTGGACTATAATGACAGCAATGCCCTAGTGGAAAAATTAAGAACATGATTCTTAATTTTTCAAGTTTTTCTCCAAAACAGGCTACTTTAGGCAAACCCCATTCTTCTGACCCTGAGGTCCCCCAGCCAACTTCCATGCTTTAAAAGATAAAAAATCTAGGCACCATTCCCAGGAGTGGCGGATCTGCAAAGAAACCCAGAGAAGCAGCAGAGAAGGCGGCAGAGGGGCAAACGTTCCTTCCCTTTCATTTTCTGCAGTCTTATCGACGAGATTATCTTCGGAACTGCAATGTGGCTTTCCAAACACGGAGTGCCAAAGTTCAGCTCGTCTGTGGAAGGAACTGACTCGCAGCAAACTTGGGAAGAAAGCACGGTCTGCTCCGCGATGCAGCAGCCGTAAGCCTTTTGCTGTGCTTAATAGCACCCAGCGCGCTGCTTTCTGCAAGACTTTAATCCCAGCCTTAGTCGCCCTAAACCCCTTCACACATTCCTGCTGCATTGTTTGGCTGCCTCATGTGTTCTTGAAAAGGGCCCTCGGTATGCAAGGAGCCTTCTTATCCCCCAATCTGAATCCCACATGGGGCGGCTGTGTGTGTGGGTTTGCGTTCAGCACAGCTTCTGTTGTTCCTGTTCTGCTCGGTCCCAGCTTGGAAGATGGCCAGCTGCCTTCTCCAGAGACGCTGTCACCCATGCCGGGAATCGCCGGGAGAGCTTGATGGAAAGCACTGGTGCTCCCGTCTTTTCAGACACCGGGCTGGCTTTCGTTTTCCTGATCCCAAACACGAGCTGATCTTGGGAGATTTTGCCTCGGCCTGAAATGCGAAGTGTGTGTGTGTGTGTTTTACGCTTGGCTTGAACACCCACCAAGAATGTAACGAGGAGCTGGAGAAATCACAAAGCAAGCTTAGACGTTAGTACACTTGAAAGAGATTTAGCTAGAATTGCAAGGCTGGCAAATTGCTCCCAAATGCCAAGTTCAACCTCTGCGCCAACCCAACTGTCTAACTTAAAAACTGGGCAAGGGGTGAGGGGTGGCGGGTGGAGACACAGAACAGGAGGAATGCAACCTAGGTTTTACTCATGGATGTGCTAATATACGTACTTCATCAACTATTAGCAGCTGCTTGCAGGAAGTCCCTGACTTAGAACCGTTTGTTTAGCAACCGTTGGAAGTGACAATGGCCCTGAAAAGGGTCATTCGTGACGAGTTCTCACACGTACATCCCCTGGTCATGTGTTCAAAACCTGGGTGCTGGGCAACTGGCATGTGTTTGCGACGGTCCTGGGGCCACGCGATTGCCAGTTGTGACCCTCCCAGCTGCTTTCCGTCAAGCCAAGTCAATGGGGGAAGCTGGGCTCGCTTAACAACCGCATCATTCACTCAACAACCGCGGTGATTTGCTTAATAACACAACAAGGTTGTAAAATCAAGCACGGCTCACTGAACAGCCGCCTTGCTGAGCAATGGAAATTCTGGTCCCAACGGTGGAGAGAAACCGAGGACGACCTGCACACGCTGTTAAACTTACACACAAATATGCAGGGTGTGGTGACTTGCTCTAAGCTGCCGAGGTCCTTTTAAAAAACGGAGGAATTATTGGGACATCTAGAAGAAACAGTCCCCCCCCTTTTTTTTTTGCAGGGAAAAGAGGACTGCCTTTTATACCAAAAACTAACCAAAAGGGGACGGATCATTTCGAACAGAAGAGAGCTTATTGCAGGGTGATGACATCTTGTGAATGAAGCTGGTGTAGATTTTTTCCGCTTTCCTCCCTATCGGTGACGCTCCTCTTCTCCTTCTTCGTCGTTTCCTCCTTCTTAGTCGGCTGTGTTTTATTGTTTGCTAATGCGGCCAATGACTCATCCATAAAACGCAGGCTTGCTCGTTCTCGGTCCGAGACGCACAGAGTGCCACGAAGGAGATCCAGATTTACGGCTGTGACACTTTCTTGAAAGAAATTCCCAGACAGGAGCGAGAGAAGCCTCTCTTAAAGCCAACCCTTCCTGCTTCTGCCAGTGGTCAGGACTCTCGTGTCTGCGCAAACGCTGCTAAAAAGTCTTTCAAAGCATGTTCAGGCGGAGGAGCCGCTCACCTCTTTTCTTCGCCTGAGCCTTCTCCGCCCCAAACCTCCCGAACGTTTGATTAACTGCCTTGCAAGACAAATCTTCTGCCCTTCCACTTGTCGGTTCCCAAGTCGATCCCTGCTCAAGACGAACTCAGCTCCCGGGGCGTCAGTGATCGGGTCTGTGGCATTTTCTTGCAGAGATGCAGAAGGGATTGCCGCGATCACAGAGATATCGTTCCATCGCCACCCCTGACTTCTCTTTAGTCTCCCGCCCTGGATTTCCTTTTGGTCTCCCCGTCGAGATCTGGCTTTGCTTAGCTTTGGAACACCGACTCAGGGCTGCCACTCGCAAAAGGGTTTAAAAAGAAAAAAAGACAAGAGGGATCTCGAATGGGGGCTTCATTTCCTTCATGAAAGCGCTTCGAGCAAAGCTTCAATTCGAGGAAGACCCCTTCGAGCTCTGCATCCCCCCTGCCGTACTCTTCGCCCACTGCATCTCTGAACGAAGAAGCAACAACGCACAGTAACAGAAGACGCAGTTTTTTCAAAGGAGAACCACGACAAGCTCAGCAGATCTTTAGACTAGGAAGCTTCGCAACGCTGAAGAGCAGTTCTTAAATCGGAGTCAGGGGGCAAGCAAGAGACCTCTCTAGTTTCTCAGCAGACCACGTGAACCAGCTCACACAGATCTTACACGCGTGGCTCAGAAAGTAAGCCAAGCTGTATGCTGGGAGAGAAGAAACTGTTGGAAGAAAGGCAGGGCCATTCTTCTGCAATGAGCCCAGGATTTGGGGGAGGGGGGGTTGGTTGCTCTTATCATCTGAATGCTGTTTCTCGAATGAACGCAGGAGAACAACTAGAGTTTGTTATCCATGTTTTAATGGGTTTCTTGTCTGGGTGGAGGAGGAGGAGGAGATGATGATGATCACTGGCATTGACAAAATGCCCATCGGTCAATTACAAAAGGCATTACTACTTCGAACAGCTCACATCCTGCGACAGTACCTTTATCACCATCAAACAACATCTGCCTATCCCTGGTCCTTGGGAAGGACTTGATAGGTGGATAAAAATGCCCGATCCAGTCTGAACATCTGGCTGACTATGCAACCAACCATGATTTCTCAAATTATATGGGAAGGAGGAATAGAAATTCATAAAGCAAACTTATTGGGTTCATTGGTTGCACCCAATTGCCTGAATGCCTACAGTTTTCCAGACGTTTAGGCAGCAGAGGAATCAATGGGATGTGGTCAAAAAAGTCAAGATGGTGTCTGTGATTAAAGCTCTGTCTATTTATTATGTGTCTGTGAAGACTCTCACTCGTCCAGGGTAATTGCATCGCAACAAAAGTTTATTTATTTATTATGTGCTTTACCTTCTCAAGCCACCGTTAGAGATGTTGACACACAATTGCCAAAAACTACAGCTATTCCTCATACCTCTCTTTACTATTTTGAAACAGGTGGGGGATTCGTGAAACATTATTTTTTGCTCAGCTCTTTGGAGCTGGGAAAAGTCACCAGTCTCACAACTTTGGACAGGAAATAGCCTCTCCTCCAGAATCCAAGTTCGACCAGTTCCAGCCAAGGGTATCCTGGAAAGCAGAAAACATGTTTCTTGGGTCCCATTAAATGGATGAAGGGAGCCCTTAAGAGATCAACCCAACAAGAAGAAAGACAGAATTCAGTTCCAGGAAAGGTGACCCGTGAAAGGTGATCCCACAAGGGCCATTCTATCTCACGTGTTATGACAGCAAACCCGTTTTATTTATTCACCTTCATCTTACACTTTTTCTGCAGGAAGTCAAGGCAAGGTATAGAGGGGCTTTCTACCTCCGATATTCCCTCAGCAACAACCCAGTATGGTGGGCTTGGCTGAGACCCAAAAACTGGCTTAAAATCTTCCACAGTCCAGTGAAAATTTGAACCTGAGATTCTCTAGTTTGAATCCAACATGTTTACTGCCCTATGTTAAGCTATCTGTTGGATTCTGGTGAAGGAATTCACGCCAATCTTACTTGTGAGCTGAACGTGTGACTTGGCTAACTGGACGCTAAAGATGGCCATAAAATATTTGAGTTTTCTAAGTGGCACGCCAGCTGCTGTGTCTCTGTTGTCTTGGAGACCTTCCTGACAATGAAGGATGCTGGCTTCTCATGCATGTGACATTTTCTTACCAATGTTGCACGTGGAAGAAGAGGTGTCCTTTTGGTCTTGCCCTGGCCAGGAGTGGTGGCCAAAGCAATCAAGATGGCACCCACCAGGGTCATGCTCCAGAACAGATTTGAAAGAAGCAAAGATCTGTGGATTTGTAGGCAGCAGAATGAAAGGTGTGAAAGAAGCAGAGCTTACAATAAAGAGGGTCACTTTCCTCCAGGTATGATTGTCTCTGTGAATGGACCAAGGGCCGCAGCGCATGGGCCAATTGTGCAAAGAGGTCAGGGCTACAAGACTCACGTGGATGGGGCCAGGTTTTTCTGCTTGGGTCCCCAGGGTGAAGTTGGGGGAGAGAGAAAGATTCAGTTTCTTTTTAATTGCGCAAACGCCGTTCGGTAGCAGACGTGGCATTGTTTAAAAGTTGCGACTTTCTGATGTCCAGCAATGATGCCCCTGAAATTCGGTGGCATCGTTTGAGGATGCTGAGAGGGGAGGAATAGCAGCCAGAGGCCCCTCCTTATTTTAGGATGCCCCACCTAACTCTCAAAGAAGCAATGTTCCTTTCCAATCTAGAAGGATGCAGCACATTTTTTGATCACGGCACCACAGCTTACTGGCCAACATGTTTGCACATTTCAGAATTTGGAAAAAACGAGAGAGCTGCTTTGCAACTGAGACAAACAGGCGGCAGCCGCTGCTGTGAGACAGATGGAATTAAGGTTTGGAAACAAGCACTAAGTGCAGGATTTGAAATATTAAACAGAAAGGTGATGTTAAACTGAAGCTAAGCAGTGCAACCCATTCTGGAAATCGGTCGTGGCTCTGGCACGGTTTGCATAAGCATGCTCTAAAATAGTCTTCTGAAGCGTTGGCTCCCCTCCAGACCTGTTTGACTCCATAATTCCTAGCTAGCCTAGAATGGCTGGGGATTATGGGACTGATCTGCCAAATGGCTGGAGGGTACCCAGCAAAGGAAGGCTGTTCTAAAAGACTCACTTTTGGAGCTAAACTGTTTTAGGATGAAAAGCAAATGGAATAATGTAGAAAAGGATTTCACCCTCAGGGCAGGTTCAACACTAGACTTTCTTCTTGGAAGATCCTGCCTCTGATCTCCACTGGTGGGAATGACCCTTCTGCGGCAGCGAGTTGTAGTAATGCACTCTGTACATTGATAGAAACTGGTTTGTTTTGTATCTAGGGAGATAGATGCAAAGGGGTCTGTGATCCAAGAGGGATCAGTTGATTGAGATCCAGTTTGGTCCAGTGGTTAAGGCATTCAGCTAGAAACCAGGAGACGGTGAGTTCTGATCCTTCCTTAGGCATGAGAACTGGCTGGATGCCTTTGGGCCAATCACTCTCAACCCAACCCATCTCACAGGGTTATTATCGTGGGGAAAATAGGAGAGGAAGGCGTATTTGGCAAGTTTGCTGCCTTGAGTTATGTATAAAAATAAAGCTGGGATTAAAAAGAAATCTAAAAATAAATAAAAAATCCATGGTCCAGCTGAAACACTACGGAAGACATACAGAGACAGGACATGCTTTATGAAGCTACCCTGAATCCATTTGGCGATGGCAGAATTGTATGATTTCTTTTTATAAGACTAGTAAGAGAAATTCCTAATGCCCAAGAAGAGACAGATGCTCAAAAGAACAGCGCCCGATTTCATGCAAAATACCCAAGGTTTACTTCCCAGCCTCTTCAGGTAGCAACAGGGAAAAGATGTGTCTGAAATCTTGGACAGCTGATGCTTCCCAGCATCAACCATTCAGAACTTAAAAGTGGGAGCTCGTAACCTTCCCGGGCAGAGCTTAGCAAAGACCCTCCACTTCTGATCGGTGAGTTAGCCTTTCATTCCCTTGGCCTCTTGTAAAGATTGCAAAGAACTACCGACTTGTTTCTTCTTCTACAAGATGAAAGGTTGGGAGAATGAAGGCGACATCCTGCCAGAGAGAAAGCTCCAGAGCATCAGCACTGGAAGCCACTGAAAATGAGCATCACTTCCATATGGAATGATCTCATTTATGGGACCTTAATGCTCGCCATAGCACATGCATTCATGCTTCCGGGGACATAAGCGGAGAACTGTTAATCTGTTAATCTTCAACAGTTAATCTGGATACAAGAGAGAAATGCATGATAGGAGCAAGGGCCTGGTTTTGTCAGCAAAAGGCTGGCAAGTGTCCTCCCTCCCTCCCCTTAGGGAAATTAATTTATTTACATTAATTATTTAAACTGATGCCTTCTAGTTTAACATTTCATTTCAGCCTGAATCTTAAAGCACTTTCCTTCAGTACTGAATGATTCTTGAAAATGTTTCTCAAACATATTCTGGAAAGTGAGCGATGTATGTCCTTGGATATTTTTTTTTCAAGAAAAAACAAACAGAGACACTTAAAACTACAACAAATCAATGCCTATGTATTCCAGGAAACAGAACTGGAAAAATGAAACGGCCAAAGTGTTGAGCAAGAGAGAGAAGAAAAGGCTCCCCAACAGTAGCCTCTGATCATAAGGGGCCCTGAAAACAGGAAATGTGTTCCAAATATTAGAACTTGGGTTCTACAGCTGGAAACATTATTTCCTCAGCCTGGTGGGCTGCAGATGTGTTGAGGGAAAAATCTGTCAGGCAGCCTGGCTAGTACTGAAGTCTATGAGTTGTCAACTCAACACTTTGAAAGTCTAGCAGGTTGGAGGACTATCCTTGGTCGTTTGACCTAGATGTTCTGGGGTGCATTCTATGCCCAAATTTGTCTCCAACAAGACGAAAGAGGTAAATTCCAAAACTGTCCTCTAAATCTTTTTTGCTTAGCTCATTATGTGAGAACTTTCTCTGGCTGGCGACCTGCATCCTGCCTTTTGAAAAAAAAAAATATTGTTGCTACTTCTTCCATTTCCACATGGATTGAGAAAGTCTCCTGGATAGGAGATGAAACATTTCCATTTACATCTACAAATAAAAGCCCTGTTGCTTTTTTGAGATAAAAAAACTGCATTTTTATGCAGTTTTGCTGCTAATCATGACCTGGATTAATGAGAATATACACAGACAAAAGAAATAAATGTCCTGAGTGAGGAACCCTTGCCAAACCCAATAAGGAGGATCTTCTGGTGTTGACCTCTCTATCCTATCGAAAAAGTAGAGATAGGCATTGTCGAAGGCAGGAGGGCATCTTCTGGCCCAGCTCACTGGACTTGCCTCCTGGAGGGGAGATCCAGAGAGATGTTTGTGTTTGATCACTTGGAGCAGAGGCCTTCCTTCCAGATGTGCAAAGCTGGAGACATCCTTTTCAAAAGCATCTGGCATCTCTGATAGAAATGCCACACATGCGGCCAGCGACTCAGCATGCGACAGGGTGAGTGCACATATGCACGCCATCTGCGAAACCTCTGCTTGGGATGCTTATAAAAATTTTCCCCAGCCCCACACAAATCTTAAACATCTCTTGTTGGGAGCTGGGATGTGAGTCTCCTCTGAGCCATAAACTCACTGTTCCTCCTTTTATAATCCATTCCTCTCTCTCCTCTCGTCAGAACTTCATTTCAGAACCATACAGGGTGATTGCCAGAACTTGGCTCATCACAGCTCACTATACCATATCACTTTGCCAGCCTGACATAAATGTCCTTCCAACCAGTCAACCAATTATGTTAGAAGACCAAGGGTTTAAATTCCCAAGTTAAATTCCCTAGAATACTAAGATTTTGCCCCCACACAAGAGCACACTGTCAGAGATCTTAAAGGCTAGCATAGGCTGTATCCTAGAGAAAGTCTTTTAAAAGTTCCGTTCTTTCATTTACCTCTGAGATGAAGCAGCAAAAGGATTAAATGGGAAAGAAAGGGATGAGAAGAAACAAGAATTTTTAAAAAAGGATGGAAATGAGGTGGAATAACTCCCCATTAAATACTATTTCTCTTTAACTGACAGTGAAGGGGGTGCATATAGAAGTTGCTTAATCCATGTAATAATAATAACTATTCCAAGTCCTGGAAAGGACTTGATAGGTGGATAAAAATGCCAAATCCAGCCTATACATCTGGCTGACTGTGCAACTAACCATAATATTGTACAATCCCAGAACTGGAGCACCACTTGAACACCACTGGAATTGACAAAATCCCCATCAAATTCCCCATTGCAATACGCAGCTTGACTTGAAACCATTTACATCTTATAACAATACCTTTAATATTAGCAAACAACAATATCTGCCTATCCTGGAAGAACTTGATAGATGGGCAAAAATGCCAAATCCAGTCTAAATTTAATAAACAGACAAACAAACCTTTGCCTGATTCTGCAACCATCCATAATAACAATAAATGGGGGAATTTTCCACTTGTCTATAAACAATAATAATAAATAGTAATATGGGAATCTTCTACTTGTCATGAACAGGAATAAGAGGATTTTCCACTTTCACCAACAGAAATGAAAATAACATATTCCATTTTAAACCTAATAATAATATCTTCCACTTGTCTATAAACAGGAATAGCATCAGTCAGTTGCAAAAGGCAGCCTTACTCGGAACATCTTGCGACAATGCCTCCAACAACATCAAAAACAGCTTCTGCCTCTCCCAGGTCCCTTGGGAAGGAAGGATAGGTGGGCAAAAATGCCAAATCCAGCCTAAACATCTGGCAGACTGCGAGACCAAGTAGAAAAAAGGCATCTTCCACTTGAGAAACAGGAATAGTAATATTACCTGCCGCATGTCTACAAACAGAGACAACAACAACAACATGGAGATTTTCTATTTCATAAACAGGAATAAGGATCAAAATAGAAAGGGACCTTTCACTTGTCGAAAAACCGGGCTTAAAAGCGTGTCAAAAGAGGTTTGCAAGTGCTGGACGCCGGGAGGGGGGAACAGAGTGCACCGACTTGCCCCCTCTACGAAGGACCCTCTTGGGGAGTTTTTCTGGGAAAGAGGAAAAGATCCGACTTACGGCGAGGAGGAAGGGCGCAGGGAGAGCGCCCGCCGGGGAATGTCAGATTCTGCCCCAAACCGAAGCCAAGTCAGAGGCGAGCACTCCGGGAAGCCCGCAGCTGCTCGTAGGTACGCGGTGCTTGCAGAGCCGGGAAGGAAGGAGGAGAAAAAGGGAAAACTCCCCTCTCCAAGAGTGAGCAAATAAAGACACGCTAAAACATCTGCTGCTGCTGCGAAACGGGACGCCTCCGTCTCTTTGCTGCCTGGCACTGTTGGCTAAGGTTCCCCCATCCGTCTCTCTCCCCTCTCCCCCCCACGGACGACTCAGCATGTAGAGCTGCCTGGCTGGGAGGAACCGAGCAGAGGAAAGGGGGGGCCGCAAACCGGGAGGAAAGAAACTCAACAGAAGAGAAACTGAGCCCCGGCGGGCTGCTTTTAAGAAAAGGACTTTTTTGGGGGGGGATCTTTCATTGGCACATGGAAATGGAGATGAAACGGTTTCTCTTCTCTTAAAGGATGAAATTGAAGACACGGTTCCTTTCACCCTCAAGCAATGCATCTCAACGTGAGCCATTTTAAGATGTGGACTTCAATTCCCAGAATTCCCCAGAACTCATCTTAAAAGTTGTTCAGATTGAAAAATGCTGGGAATTTTGAAGAATTCCGGGAGCTGAAGTCCACACATTTTAAAATGGTTCAGGCTGAGAAACACGGATGTAGGCTCTCCCTGGGTGGAGTGTGCTGCAGTTATTTCTAATGCCTCCCCCAAATTTAAAAGTTTTGCTTTCCACCATGAATTAACTACCACTGGGATGCTTGATCTTTCAAGGCCAGCGTTGCTTGAGACGCAAAATGATCGCAAAATCATTAGATGAAGACTCAGTCACAGCCTGATCTGGGGTTAAAGAAATAGTGGCCACTTTACACAACGTGCATAACCCAGGAAGCCACCGATCAGTCATATCTTCTTACCAATAGTTTTGGTAGGACACTCTTCTCCTTCTTTTGGCTGCTCCCATCAGGGGTCGCCACAGCGAATCTTCCGTTTCCATCTTCCTTGGCTTTCAGCATCCTCCTCAGTCACACCAACCTCCTGCATATCCTCTCTCACAGCATCCATGCGCCTCCTCCTGGGCCTTCCTCTTCTCCTCCTGCCCAGTAGCTCCATCCTCAACAAACTCTTCCCAACATCCTTCCGCAACACATACCTAAACCACCTAAGCCTCACTCCTCTCACTTTATCGCCAAACTTCCTACCTGTGCTGTCCCTCTAATATTCTCATTTCTAATCTTGTCCAACTTTGTCACACCCAACGAGAATTGTAGCATCTTCAACTCTACCAGCTCCAGCTCCGCCTCTTGTCTTTGGTAGGACACACTCACAGTATATCAGTGAGGTTTTCTTTAAGGAATACAGAATCTCCATCCATAACCTCGAGTCCTGTCTAAGATGCCTTGAGTTCTTCCCCAGTGGACAACTATTGATAATACTTCAGTCTAACATTGTTCCCTTCCCCACTGACCAGGTAGGAAACAAAAGGTGTAGTTTAGATACATCAACCATTTGGGAGATATGTTTCATGCTACCAGCCTCGATACTGAACTCTGTACTGGAGAGAATGGCTTTTTCAACTATTCTGTATCTCCCACTCTTTTTGGAGAATCTTCTGGGCAAGTTTGACTAGTGACTGAATTTTGGCCTCACATCTGACCAGTAAGACCAAAATTTCCCCCAAACCCAACATAGTTAAAAGTATTCTAACTCTGCCTTATTGATGTCTAGGTTTTGGTATGTGCAAATATGTTGGTATCTCTTTGACCTAGTTAAGTGGGTTGGTGCTGGCTCAGTTGGCTGGTATGTCATAATCTCTTGAAGACAAGTGTTAGCAAAGATTGCTTTGCAATCTTTAAAACTTACTTCTTGATGAATCCTGATTGCTTCTGATGCAGGAATTGATCTAGTTAAGAGTAGTAATCTGTTCTAGAATATACCATATCTTCCAAGCAACCTGTAATTGATATCTTTTTTTCTCTGAGCTCTCAGTGTAGTCATAATAATGGTGTTATGGTCTGGGCAGTTGAATTTTGGAGTCTGAGTCTGTCTTAACATCATAATCCACAGTGTGGAGTTAGGAATAAGTAAACTTGGGCTTGATTCCCCAACAGTTATTCTTTAACATTCTTCAACATTATCCAGGATCTCATAAATAAAGTTCTTCTGCTTCCTTGGTTGAAAATCCATCCAGGAAGTCCATGGCATGGAACCTGAACAACTATAATAGTTCATCATTGTCAGTCTGAAAATGAGAACCAGTACTATATTTTTAAAAAATCCAAATTAAGACAAAAGTAAATTTAGGTTCTGTTTTCTCAGTCTTAATTAAGAACAATAAAAATAAAATTTTTCTCAGCTTGATTTTGGCTGATTATAAGGACCATATCATGCAGTTTTCTTGCCAACAGTACAGAAACAGTTGCCATTCTCTTCTTCCAATTTTGGTTTAACTTCTCAGTGTAGGCTCCCATCCATGTACTAATTAAGTCTAATCCTGTTTTAGCCATGACTAGCTAGGTATTACCATCCGTGATGCCTAATTATTAGAGGTGATAAAATATTGGCAATTATCTCGTGCTTCCAAACATTAGAACATAGTTCACACATTTGTGCCAATGGCTTCCTCACAATTTCAGTGGATAAATACACATTGAATAAGCATTGCATCTGAAACAATTTGAAAGAGCTGTTGTTCAGTCACCAAATCATGTCCAACTCCTCGTGACCTCATGCAGGCCTCCCTGTCTTCCACTATCTCCCAGAGTTAGCTCAGACTCATGCCCATTGCGCCGATGATGCTATCTAACCATGTCATCCTCTGCCATCCCCTAGATAAAAGAAAAAGATCTCGTGAGGTATACTTGCTAGACAACAGTTTGTTCATACTTGCAAATCACTCCTTGATGGAGCAGTCACTTGAAGCTCATGTTTGACTGATTTAATTGATTACATAACATCAATTCAGCATCAACTATTAGTGACCATATAGACCTTCTTCAGGATGGCCTGTCCTCAACCTGTCTCTTCAGGTCTCCCAATGATGCACCCAAGATTGCTGTAACTGAGTCCACCCACTTTGCTCTTCTCTGTTCTTCCATTTTTCCCACCATTATGAACTTCCCAAGAGAGCTGGGTCTTCTCATGATGTGTCTAAAATATGACAATTTGAGCCTGGTCATTTGTGCCTTGGGGGAGAACTCCAGATTGGTTTATTCTATGGTCTATTTGTTTGTTTTCTTGGTTACCCATGATATTCTCAATAAATCTTCTCTAACACCAAAGTTCAAAAGCATCAATATTCTTTTATCTTCCTCACAGTTAACTTTTGCTTCCAAAGAACATCCATTACTTGCATTACTTTGTATATTTTTTTGGTAGGACACAGTCACAGTACATCAGTGAGGTTTTCTTTAAGGAATATAGAATCTCCATCCATATCCTTGAGTCCTGTCTAAGATGTCTTGAGCTCTTCCCAGTAGACAAGCATTGATAATGCTTCAATCTAACATTGTTCCCTTCCCCATTGACCAGGCAGGAAACAAAAGGTGATCTCTGTACATTTTTCTGCATATTTTTTCCAAGGTCTTCAATGCTACTTTACTGAGTGTTAACCTATGTCATATTTTCTGACAGTTGGTTCCTATACTTTATTGATAAAGTAAAAAGGTTTCCACTTTCAGTTGTGTCCGTCATTAGGGGGCGGTGCTAAAGCAAGGGAGCCAGTGTTGCCCGAAGATGCTTCCGTGGACATGTGGCCAGCATGAATATATGTCAAGGCGCATGGAACTGTTACCTTTCCCACTGAAGGTGGTACCTATTTCTCTATTTGCATTTTTACGTGCTTCCGAACTGCTAGGTTGGCAGGAGTTGGAGCAAGTAACGGAAGCTCATCGCATTACACGGCGGTGCTTGGGTCTCGAACTGCCTATCTGCCGACCTTCCGGCCAACAAGATCAGCATCTTAACCGCTAGGCCACCGTGTCCCTATCAATACAATTGATAGTTTATTCTACAATGCAGAAGCTATTTTACACTTTAAAGTGATATACTGTAGCTGCTATTAGTTTAGCTGCTGTATCTGTTGTCATCAGTTTGATCTTCATTATGTTTAAGTGTACAGCAGTCCCATTTGTTCACTGTGCTTTTATTACTAGAGTTTCCAGATTAATTACATTTTAAGTTATCATAGTGTCAGCAGCATAGCACAGGTTATGGATGGGTTTTTTTTTTCCTCCATTTTTAAAGCAGGATCATCTTCTTCCAGTCTAATATCCCTCAGTATATATTCTGCATTTGGATTGATTGAATACGGAAAGAACATGCAGCCATATCTCACTCCTTTTTTGATATGGAGCCCGTCGGTTTCACCATATTTCATCTGAACCATGGCTTTCTGATCTGTATATAGGTTTTGCATAACAACAACAAGATATTCTGAGCTTCACATTTTCCTAAGGACATTCCACAACTGGGCACACTTGGCAGAGTTGAAGTCCTTTTAACCTTCAATTAAGCGCCTTTGACTTCTTTTTGGTATTCTTTCTTACAATTATCCATGATGCATCAGCAATAAGTCTCTTTTTTCTCAGATTTTTCTAAAAACAGCTTGAATGTTTGGCATTTCCATTTCCACATAGAGTTCTAATCTACACTGGCAGTTCTATATATTGTTTTGGTAGCATGAGAAATAATTGTGCGATAGTTTTCACACTCTATTAAGTCTCCTTTCTTTGGTATTACTGTGTAGACTGAGCTTCTCCAATCTGTTGACCAGTGTGTCATCCTTCAGATGGTTTGGTCAGAATCTTTCCTCATTCTTCTTTTTCTGTAAATACTCCATCAATTCCTGTAGCCTTCCAACTTGTTAGTGACTGGAGCGCTGATCTAATTTCATCTTCTAATATCAGACGGTCTTGTAAACAGGGACTATCTTCCAAGATATCTTGAATATTGACATCTCTACGTACAGAATTTCAATATATGTCTTCCACCTTTGTTTTACCGTCTCTGAGTCAAGTCTTATCCATCCATTAACACCCTTTAGCATTCTAGTTCAAGGTTGGAACTTCCTTCTAAATGTGGAAATCTTTATTTTTCTGTGTCTGTTTCCATCCTTGATGTTTTTACAGATGCCATTGTAATAGTGCTTTTTATTTCTTTGTACGGCTGTCAGAAACTCTATGTTAAATTCCTTCCTGAAGACTTTGTCTTAGTTTTTGGCTTCTTTTCTCTTTTTGGCAAGTGGCACTTGAAGTTGATCCACCTGATCCTGTTTGGTTTCTTCTGATTCTTCATCTCTGGCACATTCACACTCATCCTTAACAATCTTTTTAATTTCATTCCACATGATAAAGAGCATCCATGAATTTCCAAGAAATCAAGTGCAGCTTTTAACGTTACAAAACTAGATATGTGTACAATTTTGGAAATTTAGATTATGGCTAACTTATATTTTGAAACAAGTTCTTCCTCCTGGATGCATTTCAAGACAAGCAAAAATAAGGATTAAAATAAACTGTGTTGGGTATGGAGGAAAGAGAAGACCCACAGTAAAGATTAATACAGGCTGGATTTTCTAATTATATGGCCAGCACTGTCCTGTTTTCCAACTATCCAGGGCTGGTAACTGTGATGGATAACACTGATGAGATTAAAATATCAGCTACATTGCATTAAAATTTTCAAATCCTCTAACAAACGGTGATGTTAAGAAATATCTTGACCAATCTTATTTTAGTACAGGACATCCCAGCTAAAGCATCCTTTAAAGTTATTAAATATATTGATGTTAATTTATTACATTTTATTTATTAAATGCATTAAAGTTGACTGTTTAGCTTCTGTTTAAGGAGCTTAATTACACCTTTGAGATCACTGTTCATTCTAATGGATTGCAAGATCCTCTGGCAAGGAGATTTCTTCAGTGATAGAGCACCTGCCATTTATGTAGAAGGTCCCAGGTGAGTACACAATGCAACACACGTGCTGTAAAGATCCCTCTTCTGTCTGTGAACAAAGAAAGGCAAGGAAGGACTTAGGGAAATATGTCAGCCTGGGGCAAAAAATTTCCTTGATTCACAGGAAATATTTGAGGAATTTTACAAAAAACACAGAGTTTTAATATGATCGGTGAAATTCCTTCAGGGTGCTGGAGGTCTTATTTGCTTGGGTACCCACTCATCAGCAACGTCTGACTATGATCATGTGTTTTGCCTCAAAAGTTACTGTGATTTTCATCATACTCCAAAAAAGATACTGCTTTCCTCCACATGTAAAAAAAAATACTAAATTCAGATCAGCTGTAATTTGTAGCCCTTCCAGTTATTTCCAAACTTCAAAGTTTTGATTGCCAAAATGTAGTGGCATGCTTTTTCTTGATTTAGAGTTAGGAAATACATAAAAATCTTAGTAACTCCTAAAATTACCATTGCACACAGTTTTTTTTAAATGAAATAAAACTCAAGCACTATCTGCTAAAAAAGCGGGAACAGAAATGAACATTTTTTATCCTGCATCTTCACCCATTCTGCATCATTGCCCACCCCTACCCTTAACCCAAAAGTATGACCCCATAACTGAGTTTCTGGAGAGGGAGGGAACTAAACCTCTAAATGTGATTTAAATCCATTAAAGCCAATTCACTTTTTTGTCATTCTTCTTTTTGTTGGTAAATATTTCTGATTTTAAAGGAATAACGGCATTTGTTTTAGTCTTTTCTCTGCCCTCAAAATGCAGTGCTGTTGGGTGAGTGACTTATTTGTTGGATGCAACTCTCGTTGCTCAGTTCAGAGGATTATGGGAAGCGAAATGGCATTTCAACTAATGGTGGCCGTGCAAAATCCCACTCAGAAGCAACTGGTTTAGGGCTGCCCACTCCTACGATGAATGCAAACACCAAGCCATAATATGTTTTCCTTGATTGCAGCTTAGTATGCCATGTGAACCCAATTGCAGTAGTTTGATGGCTTAGGTTGTTCTGTGAATGCAATCAGTGATTGTTTGTTTAATAAACCATGGTTAATTGCTCCTATTTGGTCATAACATTTCATTTTTGAAACATATTGGAGATTCACTTTTTAAAATGACCAAGTTCCTAAATGACTGGATTTCTTAAAGTCGTTCCATCTAGGAGAAAAGGAGACTCACTGCGATCTGGAAGGGGGTTGGTGAAAAACTGGGTTTAGCCATCCGATTTGGAGGGTTTCTGATGAACTAATCGCATAATCTGGAATTTCAGTATCGGCATTTGTGTTTTGTCTATCAAAGCTGTGCCAAGTAATTCAAATTTTGCAACTAAGGGGGAAAATCTGGATCTAAAAGTGCAAATGCCCAATTTCGAAATTTGACATAGTTTTTTTCTTCCAGTAGAGATTGTAAGTTTCATTCTTTTTTTTTTTGAATGAATAAAATTAAGTTTTATTTTTCAAAGTTTGGGTAACGCACTATTGTTTTATTCTGTGTTTTTCCAATTCCAGTTCTTTGCTTTTTGCTTATTTTTGGTGGCCATTTTTAAAAAAAGAACGTATGCGTTGGGCACTTTATGAAATAATAATAATAACAGGAGACGCTGTTTGAATTATTTGCTGCTGGGTTTTAGCATCCTGTAGCCAGGCTACATTTTTTGACTGATCTTTGAAAGGAAACCAAACCGAACCGAACCAAATCCGACGATCAGAAAAATCTCTGTGTTCATACTGTTATATACTGTTCCATGACTATATTGTACGTTACTACAAATTTCAGGTTCTTCAATAAATTATTTTTGTCATTCACCTTAGCTCCTGCAGCCTATGCGTGTCATAAACTTGCTGCACATGCTCCCAATAGAATGCCCCCCCTTTTTTATATAAAAAATGCAGAGGTACAGTTCAGATTTACTTCTACAAGAGAGAGTCTTTGGAAAGACCCCCGTCTCTCCTGGTAAACATTTTGGGGATAAGAAGCTTGTGGGCGGAGCCAATGTGGGGTAGTGGGTAGGCAAGGAGCAGGAAGACCCAGTTCCAGACCCCGTTCAGCCCAGAAGCGCATTGGCTGCCTTTAGGCCAGTCCCTCCCTCTCAGCCCAAGTCAGGTGTAGTGGGGAAAGGTGCTGGTCTGAAGACAAGGAAAGCCAATTCCAGCCCCCACTCACCCCCCAGACTGATCAACCCCAAATGTTGAGTTTGGGGGGGATGCTTTTATTTGGAACCTGGATAGGTTGCCATTTGCTACTCAGCCGCCCCGAACACGGCAGTCTGGGAGGAGCGAAACAGCAGCCCCAGTTAAAGAGAGCAGAAGCTCCAATCCTGCCTGTCTTACAAATGCCAAGCATGCAGGCTCCCAATGGCCAGCCATATCCTTCGTCCCTCTGCAAGAGCAGCACTTTAAAGCATGCCCGGTGCTACGGTTTTCCCAGTGGTGATGTGTGGCTGTGAGAGCTGGACCATAAGGAAGGCTGAGCATCGAACAATTGATGCCTTTGAATTGTGGGGCTGGAG